>LPNX010009999.1:0-50648 GCA_001517045.1 Pseudotsuga menziesii | reverse complement strand
CCGGTACACATTTTAAACATGCAAATTATAAAAATATAAATTTACTAAATTTGAAAACACAATTATAAAAACATACATTTATTAAATTTGAAAACAAAATTTTAAAAATATACATTCACAAAATTTTATAAATTTATAAAAAAAAAATTTAAATTCCATTTAAATTGAAAAATGGTTACCTCTTTGCTCCGACATTTTGATGAGGTGGGGTTGCTTTGGGCTGATGGTCGCTATCGCTAGGTCAAGCTCCGTCCCTCGGTCGAGTTCCGTCCCTCGGTCGAGCTCCGTATCTCGGTCGAGCGATTGAAAATGACGTCGGGGGCCCGCGTGGCCCCTATTTATAATTTTTTTTAAAAACATACCTCGGTCGAGGTCCATACCTCGGTCGAGGTATTTACTAACCCTCGGTCGAGGTTTCAATACCTCGACCGAGGGCTGAAAAAAACCTCGGTCGAGGGCTTTATTAACCCTCGGTCGAGGTATTAAAACCTCGGTCGAGGGCTTAATAAAACCTCGGTCGAGGTATGTTTTTTTGGTTTTGCCCAAATCCGCTTGCCAAAAAGTGTTACCCAGGTCCATGGATTCACCCTTATCAGAAAATGAGGATGGAGAAGCTGACCTAAAATGTGAGAGATCTGGTATGGATCCTCTTGAGCGTACATTTTTTATGAAATCTGTTGGGTCCTCTAAGTTTCTATTCGAACCTATAGTACTATTCCATGCATGGATCAAGTCAAAGTCTCTGCGACCAAGAGTATCAATGTCTGAAACTTGAACAGTATTGGGAGGAACAAGACGTGACAACATCTCCCACTCATCCATGTCATTCTCATGAAACACTTCATCGTCATGTGTATCGTCATCTTCTTCATTGGTATCTGGTTCTAAAGGTATCCTATTGACATGCCAAGCTTGATATCTAAGGATCCTCAAGTTATGAATAATAATTTATGTGCTAACTCCAATATCAATCTGAATGTTTCTAAACAGTTTATAGAGAAGTAATTCACTGAGGCAAAATGACTCAAAGGAATCTGAATTGTTGTTAGGAACCTCACAAAACCATGGCCATACACGAACTATCATAGGTGTATCTCTTGGATTCCATGGTTCTCTCTGACATCGACCACTAAAATACCATGATCATGCAGTTTCAATAAAAGATAAGTGCTCCAAAAACAGAAGTCTCTTTTGGTAGTGTTCTAGAAACCTAGACCCTGTTGAGAATTTGTTGTTATCCGAGTTGGAAGAAACTCTTTTGAATATTTTTCTGCCAACATTAAATGAAACAAAGCTACAGCTAGAAATAACAAGAGGAAGCTTTAAGAACATATGACAGGTTTCCTGTGCTCCTATATCTCTTTCCACAATTGTTTCAGCAAGAAACGTTTTATATGCACATATAGAGGGAATGTCAAAGTCAATGACATTGGAAATTCTTGTCAACATGTCTTGATAGCTTTTTGATCTTCTCTCTGATTTTGAAGCATACTTTTCAATGTATTTCAAAACTGCATGAAGTGAAAGAACCGGCTGGCAATCAACATTGGCACGCCATATTGAAAGAAGAGGAATGTTATGAAAATTTAACCTGTCGTTGTTGTGAGCAGGTTCATATTTTTTGTGTTCTTTGTCATTGACAAATATTTTCGACTGGTCTTGAAGTTCCCATGGTGCATTGTATCGGCACATGTAGGAGGAACCTTTTTTCGTAAACATGAATGAACACTGCATCTTGTGTGTCGTTGCACTCGATTCGCTAGTTGCTCATAATCATCAAGGGGATCTATATTGAATATTTCATTGGTATCCAATAAGTAAGGATCTTCCTCTGGAGGTCGATGAATAGATATATTCCTGTGGTGAGTATCACGAGGATTCCATGCTGTTACATAGTTGTCAAAATATCGTCTTGCTGCATCAACTCTTATCATGTCTGTCCAATTCAGTTGTTCCATGTCTGGTGCACCTTCTAACCACAGAAATCCATGGATATTTGCTGATCCCCTATGTTTCCATTCATACCTATGAAATTCATCATGTTTCAATAATATTAGCTTGCAACAAAATTTCAAGTAATAATCTAACATGTTAGATTAAAAAATAGAATAAGGAAACGACGTACCTGTACCAGTAGTCTTTAGCATGAAGGTATTTTACAATGATTTCATCACGGAATATACTGAAACGTTCATGCATATACTTTGCAACAATATGTGGATAGTTTATAACATTATCGGTTCTCCATCTATTTCTGTTCTTTGCAAATGCACGTGCAGAATTGGCCATAACTTTATGTAGGTCTGGCCACTTGGTATTAGCTGCACTCAGAGTGAAAAACAAAGTTGGGCAACCCATTTGTGATATCATGTCAGTAAGCTCATTGCGACATATGTTCCAGCATACCTTCGTTCCTCGAAGACATGAACCAAAACGCATCAATCGTTCGGCTAATTTGGTGTCAGGGAATTCAATGAGCTCCTTACATAAATATTCAATTGTGGTAGGTATTCCATCTTCAATGTTTTTTCCATGAATATAGTAGTTGTTCCTTGGCTTTGATGTCTCATTATCATGTTCAATACAAAATACCGAAACCTTGGATGTTTTCCAAAACTTTGACCACAATATTTAAGTAGGTGCAACCCATACTCATGTAAGCGGACATCCTTCAAACATGGTTGCAACCAATCAGCAGTGCCCGTGGGAAACAATGTTGGAAATGCCATGTCAAAAAAACCTTCTGTGTTGTATTCATTTATTGGAGACAAACCAATATTTGGCCATTCCATATCTAAATCTGACAAAGAAGATTCTTTGTTAACAAAGTTTCGTATCTCTTCTATCTCTCTTTGTGCATTTTGCATTCTAGCTATAAAGGATGAAGGATGAGTTTTGAGTCGATGAGTTCCAAATCTATCAATTTCTACATCAATCTCTTCTGAGTCAGCTATGTCAGAGTTGATATAACACAATTTAGAGGAGACATCTGTTGGCTGGTCTGGGAGACATACGACTGATTATGGATCAACTTCAACATCTTGGTAATATTTTTCCATCTGTATTTTGTAATGCAATGCATCCATTACTCGCGACCTACTAACAATGCAATCATAGTGCTTGGATGGAGGCCCTTCTCTCCTGATAATTAATATGTCTAGTTCTTCTATTCGACGAGGAAGAGTCTTAACAATTGAAACGATATCTTGTGGGAAGCTAATTGTATGGCCACTGTATTTATATTGACCTTCACGTGCATGTGTGACTTGTAGTATTGGATTCACTCGTGCTATTAACAATTCTTCAACCTGTGTCAAAATTGATAAAACAGGAGGTTGTTTGCCAGGATTCATGTTGTTATCTCGAGAAAAATGATGGATACCATGCTCTTGCCTACATCTCACACAAACAGGTCCTTCATCTCGCTTGAAAACATTCATTCCAGGGTATGATTCATGACAAAGATTACACATTTGTACAATTGACAATTTATCAATTTCGACACGAAATGCTCAATGGAAAGAGGACATTTGTTGGAAAAATTCAACCATGTTTCTTGATGTATGTATATTTAAACTTGGATCTTGAGCATGGACGTTACTATTCAATGCAAAGTGAGGCGAGACATGTCGACATCTCTCTCCTCTGTTGTTGCGATGATGTAGATTCCTAACTTGCCTTCGTCGAGTACCATCGCCTAAAACCTGACCCAAATTGCTTTCATCATGAAAATTATAATGAAGGTTGGTTGCCATCATATCATTCAGATGAGTTGGGGTTTGAATGTTGTGTCCTCGACGAGCCTCGACGCTATTATCATGAAAAGTGAAAATGTCGTTGTTAAATATTATGTCAAATCTTCTGGTAAGATCTAAATATCGAAGTTGTGTACGAATAGGATGAGTAAGACCTTTGATGTTCCAAGAAAAATAGTCCTTTCTGCATCTCCACTTGGTCTACTGATCATGATCTGGTTTCGAATTATTGCTTGATCATTCATTAGTGTAGAATTGTTTTCCCAATTGAGGTCCATCTTCTTCGGTTGGTTGCACACAACATAATTTTGATCAACATTTTGTAGAGAGTCATCATCACCAGAAGACACTAGGACATTCCCTTATGCTCCTTTTTCAGAACGTAGTGGCACTAGTGGCTAATAATAGCAATCATTCTCTATAATTTGATCCACTAGCAATTATGTTATATTGGTCTCTCTTTTATCACCACATAGTGGATAGAGACTCGAGGCACTTTTACAAATTGTGAGGAGTAATGTCCACAAGGGGACATGCTCTTAATTCTTTATTTATTATAGCTAGACATTGACAATATTATCCTTCCAAATCCTATAATGGTTCAAGGAATTTTTTTATGTTGTTGAGAAATATCAAAAAACAAGTAAACATTATAACCTCTTGGTATTATATACAAATTCCATCGATTCTAAGTAAAAAATTAAGTTGTAATTTCTTCATATTTACCAGTCTCAACCTAAATAGTCTTCTTAAAATCAGAAAATATGAGCTCAATATTTTGTGAAAGTTTGTAAAACACTAAACTCATGCATCGATATTTTTTACTATGGTCTCCAAAACACTAAACTAATGCATCATTCATATGTAGAGATAATACCATACATGAAAGCCTTGCAATGCAAGATAGGCTTTAGTGTAGATAAAAGATATATCTAGACTATTGCTAGATGATCTCCTCAAAGCCATTTATATGTTTGGCTTATACATTGAGTTCACACCACCCCATTGACCCCATATCATGCAATGCTTTGTAAAATACTAAACCATTACATCATTCATGAAGGCCTTGCAACGAAAGATAGGCTTGCGCATAGATTAAAAATATATATCCTACTATTATATGTTATATGATTTCCTAATAGCCATTTATATGTTTAACTGATGCATTGATTTCACACCATCCCATTGACCCCATCTCATCCGCTAGGAGCTACATCTTAACTGAGATAATTAGTTAATTGAAGAAAAAATGAAAATGCAACATTTATTATATTTCAAAAATACATAAAATACAAAGAAATGTTCTCAATCCATAATTACAAGAAAGACAAATATTTCATAATGATACATCGAAATGAGTTGCACCATTTTTTAAAGCAAGGCCCCTGATAATAGTTAACCATTCTCTAAGTTCGATATCTATACCAAAATCTATACCCATACTAAAATATATTATCTCTCTTAAAAGACATAGATTCGTCTAAGATACATTCTTGGATCAAACATAACCTTACCTATGGGACTCTTATATGGAGCAATGTATGACCAAAACTTATAAAAGAATTCGTAACAGTGTTAATAGTTTTACCAAAATATTTCTTACCATGTATGAGTAATTAATAATTTTTATTATTTACTTATTTACACAAAAATATAAATAAAGTTACCTTTATGAAATTTGAATAATTTTTTTTTTTCAAGAAGAAAAAAATGTCCTTGTTATTCAAGATGAATCAAAAGACATTTTACACACAATAGCATAACTGCCCACCCTGGGAATCCCGTCAGGGAGAAAGGCACAAAATACCAAAATTCCCATCAGAATACTGTCTCAACATGTAATGAGGACTGACTGATCATTCACATCAATCGAGAGCCAATAAACTCTGATCTGCATTCTAAAGAGGAACTTACTAAAGAAAAGCAACTGCAATACATGGGTAAAAGACCCAATCAGACCAGTAAGGATCAAATAGTGTGTCCAGGGGATCCGTAATGAGGGGAAACCTCATAATACATGCTCAAAAGAGCTGAATATAATCTCTAAAAACCAGATTATTCTCATCAAATTCCAAAAAGCAGCATTTACCTTGGGGAAGACTAAGTGCCTTTTTAGAAAGTCTGTCAGCAGTCATATTGTGCTCTCGATAGATGTGAGAGAATGACAGTTCCAGAAAGCTAGAGGCTAGATTTTTAGTCTCCCTACATCAATGAACAAGTTCAGGTGGGGAGAGAGCAGCTGATCCCTTTGCCCAGTTGATGATTACCAGAGAATCACCAAATACCTGGGTAAGTGGGATCCCCATCATATGGGAAAGATGCAAGAGCGCCCAGAGACTGAGCAACTCTGCCTTGGTATTTGTGCGATGTCCCACCCCCAGCGAAAATTCCAAATAGTGGGAGTCATTAAGAAAAATGCACAGACCAGCACCAGCAATCATGTTGTTGCATGCACCATCGAAAAAGCCACATGGGAAAGACTTGACAGGAGGAAAACCAATATCCCTTCTTCTATTTTTCTTGATGACAGCCTTATGAACTGGAGAATGTACTGAAAGAAAAATCTGCCGAATGATGCTTTGTATATTCCTGTATTTTCCTTCAAATACTGCCAGATTGCGTGCTTTACAAGTCGACCACAACATGTAGAAAGGAAGCAGAAATATAGTCGAGCTCTTTGGTGTCTTATCCACCCAACCATAAACAATATCAGCAACAGGAATGCCTAATAAACTTAAATTAATGTGGAAATAGTCGACAAAAAACTCTGCTACAGATTTCCAAACCCAGCAGGATGAAAACAAGTGCTCGACTGATTCCTCATTGGACCTGCAAAGAGGACAAACGCCAGGACCCGTGAACCCTCTACACTGTAGATTATCCCAAGTGAGAATACGGTTACGGAGGACAAGCCATATAAAACATGATATCTTGAGTGGGAGGGCCCTGTGCCATACAGGGGGGCATGCATCCACCAAGTCCAGTCTAGTAGATGACATTAGAGGAAATTTCAACTCAAAATGGGCCTCCTAAAATGAACTAATAAAATAATAGTTAAAATAATAAAATAATATTTATTAATTTTGGATGAAGAAAAGAAAAAAAACTACTTTTTTGTTTGTATTTTTGACATATATCCTTGTGTTTTTACTCAAATTTCGATCGGGAGAGCTCGTTGGATGCAGAATTAAATTCCGCATCCAACGAGTACCCACTCGGCATACTTTTGATGGACCCCGCTACCCCAAAAACATAGGGATATATGTCAAAAATACAAACAAAAAAAGTAGTTTTTTTTATGATACCTATCCCCAAATTTATATTAAAAAAGTGTTTAAAACCTATACGGTATTTCAAATTTAAAGCAAATTCATTGGCTAATACATGATGACATGGAATTTGAATAAAAGTTAAAAGGCCCATTTTGAGTTGAAATTTCCTCTAATGATAGAAAATGCAGTCATATGCCTCCCTAGCAGAAATAGAATCTATTTTATTTTTATAAGACCACACCAATTTATCAGAGCTATCCGATAGTCGAATGCCTGAAGCTGCTAGCTCAAAAGTAAAGTCATTCCAGACCAATTCGAAGGTACCTCCAAGGTCAAGATCTGAAGCAGAGTACCAGTAGTGTCGATCTACAGAACATGGAAACCATTTTAGAATCCTAGAACTATTTTCTGCCATAAGATTTTCATTCTTGAATATACCAGGCATTATTTTCAGGTTTATTCTAATAATGAACTTGACAGGTTTTAGATAAAGCTTGAAATGGTTTACAGTCTTTTTGACTGCGAGGATTTCTTTGTGACTTGACAGATAATTGATTTCTGCATTTTTGAATGCTCCTGAAGCATAGCCGCAGATTTCTTCTTGATCACCATGTTTTTCTATGAGAATACCTCCCCAAGATTTATTGGAGGCGTCTGTTTCAATCACCATTTTACCCGAGCCTTGTGGTAGTGAGAGTGGAAGAAGCTGATTTACTTTTTCTTTGATTTGCTTTACTGCATCCATCATATCTTTATTCCATCTTGGGGGATTTTTCTTCAGTCGTTGCTGCAGCAAATGAATGTCATATGCCTGTTCTTTGTAGAATGGCCTAATATAATTTAGGCTTCCCAAGAATCTCCGCAATTGAAACTTTTCTAAGATCTAATCATGAAAGTTAGCAAAAACCTTCAGGACATGGTCTTGGAGGATCACCTGTCCTTTACTTATTTTATATCCTAAAAATTCAATGTCCTTTTTGCCAATTTCCATTTTGGATTTTGACAAAACCAATCCATGTTTGAAAACCAAAGAATAAAATTCTTGAAGATGTTTCAATTGTTCCTGCAGATTGCGGGAACAAATAAAAATATCATCTATGTATACTAATGCCCATTTCTTTTCTCTGAAGATATCTTCCATTCTTTTTTGGAGCTCTGATGGTGCATTGTTAATGCCAAATGGAAGGACCTTCCACTGATACTGTCCATGAGGAACGACAAAGGCAGTTTTGTACCTGTCTTTTGCTTTAATTCCAATCTGGTAAAAACCAGACTTCAGGTCAAACTTGCTAAAAATGGTGCATCCCGCTATTCTTTGCAACAAACTAGATTTATCAGGCAGAGGGTAACGGACTGGTTCAAGGATCTTGTTCAAGGGTTTAAAATTCACAACCAATCTAGGTTTTCCTCTTTTTATCTCAGAGTGTTTATTGACAACAAATGTTCGACATGCCCAAGGGCTCTTAGAAGGTTCTAAAAGGCCTTTGTCCAAGAGTTCTTTGATTTCATTTGCACAAAAATCTCTTTCTGAGGGAGACATAAGGGCAGCAGAGGCTTTTTGAGCTTTTGGTTTTTCTAGGGGGTTAAAAGGTAAGGAAACAAAGTATTTTTCCCTGGTCCAAAATGCATTAGGTGACTCTGAGGTGCAATCCTTCTCTAGTTTAGAGGAAATTTCGGAGAGGGCAGATTCTTTGTGCATTTCTGCATAGGTGATGCATCTTTCCATTTTAAACAGTTTTGCAAGACTGAGAGTGGGGTTGGATTGGGGAACAATATTCTTACATTTGTAAGAAGCAGAATAGTATAGAGGGGTGGAAAATCTTCTGCCATTTATTGTACAAGAAAAATTCATATTGGGCTCATCAACTGTAATGGGGCTGAATTTATGCAAGAAGGGTGATCCTATGATGCAATCTTCTTTCAGTTCGTCTAGTCTGTTGAGATGCAGAACTTCTTTTATTCCATTGATGCTTATTGGAAAATCTAGAACTCATTCTTTGAGTTGTACAGGAGTTCCTTTAATGGCTACACCATGTTCATTTTTTTTTCCCAGTAAAAAGATGGTATAGCATTTCCTTTTGCCAAATTCATTTGGAAACCTGAATCTATCAAACAATCAAGCTCATAAGATTTGAATTCAGATGGACAAAAATTTATTTTAATGAAATATTTAGGACCAGTGAATAGTCCTAGAGATCATAGTGATGGTTCATCATTTTGACAGTCTTCTGTTCCTGAATCACTAATGTGCTGAGAATGTTTTGGACTTTCAGCAGCTTTTGGTGACTGTAATTCTTTGGCATAGGCTCTGCACATTTCTTCATCAGAGGACTGGTCTCTTTCTCTTGTTGCTATTTCAATCATTCTTTTCAATTCCTCTATTTCTTTTACCAGCTTCGTTAGGGAATATTTCTTATCTTTGATCTGTAGTCTTATCAGATTTTCTTTATCTTTTCTAAACTTTTGTCTATCCTCATGATGATCAGGATAGCCTTTGTATAAATCAGCAGGCTGGTAGAATGCTGGATTCTTGCTAATTTCTGGAGAGACAGATTTCTCTTTTTCTTCAGAGACTTTTTCTTTTGCTTTTCTTCTTGTTAAAAGCTTTCTTCTTTCATCTTTCAGATCTTTCCTTTTCATATATTGATAGACTGGGGTCTTAGACAATTCTTTTTTTATTTCAGCAATCCTAAATTCTGAGGAGACCTTAGGCGGGTTGAAAGAGAACATATAAAAACTGAAATCAGGAGGACCAGAGCATCCTCCTAAATTTGATTCTTCATCAGAATCAGAAGAAGAAGAGTCAGATGATTTTGGAGCAAATTTATCTAAGGCAGGTTCGAAATCAGAGGAATCTCCTTCTTCTGGTAAGAAGACAATTTCACCTTCAGGGTAGTCTCCTGCTGCACACCAAGCTAGATCCCACCAGGATGGATCCAGGTCTTCTGGAAACATGGAAGCAAGTCTAGGATTTTTATTTATATTTGGGCATTTGTTAGCCTAGTGACCCTTTTTACCATAGATGAAACATTTTTCTTTATCTGCAGGTTCAGATCTTTTCTTAAAGTAGGCTTTCTTTTGAAATCTTTTGCCTTTTTTATGCTTATAGCCTTTGTCTGGATGAAATCTAGGTACACTAGTATATTTGGGCTGTTGTTTCTTCTTACAACTACATGATTCACGCCTAAAGTGTCCTCGGTTGTGGGCGCCACACCCCCAATCTGGCATTTTTGCAACATCTTTACAAAAACCTGGGGAAAACAATGAAGAGTGTCGCTTGAAATCTTTAGCCACTCATTTCTCTAGACAATGTTCTTGCCAAGTTTCCATGATGAATCCATGCAATTGGGCAAGGGAAATACCTAACAGAGGGATGTTTTTATCTTTAAGGTGTTGTTCAACAACATCAGGAGCATGGCTAGGAAAGCTTCTCAAGTAATGTTTCAGATATGCAGGCTTATCAACATTGCCAGAAGAAATAAAATTTTTTTGCATATAGCAAAAATATTCTTCACTCTTATTTACGTCACAGATTCTGGCAGACATAAATAAAGATGCAAGATGT
Organism: Pseudotsuga menziesii; assembly: GCA_001517045.1. NCBI lineage: Eukaryota > Viridiplantae > Streptophyta > Pinopsida > Pinales > Pinaceae > Pseudotsuga > Pseudotsuga menziesii. The sequence goes on along the minus strand of LPNX010009999.1, from coordinate 40,056 downwards.
TCATAATCTTCATTTTCATCAGGACCATAGAATTCTTTACCAAGGGCAGTAAGAATTTGTTGGTCCGCATCTTCTGCATTCAACATTTCTTCTCTAGATTCTTGGGGAATTCGACGCCACCATTCTGAGGCTAGCCCTGAAAATCCGGCAACCAGATGGAGTGCTAGTTGTTGGCCAGTTATTGTATTGTCCCGTGTTCTTTTGTACAAGACCCAATTTGATAGAAGCTGGATGGCAGATCTAATTTGGGCGTGGGATTGACATTATATGTTCAACATAGGTTGATCAGGCATCTGGGAAATTAAATTATTTATCCCATTTATCCCGAAACTAAGGGAACAAGGTACTGACGAAGGAGAAGTGTCAGGGAGATATGATATTTCAGTATCAAAAGGAGGGGGAGGACCTGTTATCTGGGGATTAGTATGACCTTGGTCGTATGGATTTGAGGATCCAATATTTTCTCTTTTTGGGATTCTGAATGCCGATAAATATTTATCTGGGAGGGCATTTGGCATTTGTTTGAACTGGGAGACCATATTTCTTAACTCTTGAAGCTCTTCTATTTCTTGACCAAAATGGAATTCAGGTCTTTGGTCATCTTCTTGGATACTCATCATTCCAAAAGAGTATCTTCTTTCATGTTTGACTTTATGGCCTTTAGCTGCAAGCTCTAAAGCAGTTTGTCTTACAGGGCTCTTTTTACTATTTACATTTTGTGTTTTGGCCATCATTTTTCCTAGGACATCTAGCCTTTTTCCTAATTTTTCACTTGCTAAGATAATAACAGTTTTTACTTCTTCCTGTCCTGCAAGCAAGTGATCAATTTTAGCTTCGAGCAAGGAAATGTGCTCTTTTTCTGTCTGAGAATTAAAATATCAGAGGCTATGTCATTGATGTTTTGGCCAGTCAGTTGTTGCTGATAATTGCTGTAATTAAGCAACTTTATTTCATTAGAGACACTTTCGTGTGGATTTAATGATCGATGTGGCATGAACTCTCTTTTAGAAAGACCATCATGAGCAAACTATTGAAATGGACTATCAGGAAGATTTATTCTTGGATGGGACGAGGTATCACCCTGTGGGTTTGTGGAGGTAAAACCAGGGGTACTTCTAGGGAGAGACATCATGTACAAGCTTACTCCTTTGTTTCTGATTTTTAGTCTCTTATGCACTTTTCTGCAGGCAGGGTAGTTTGCATGCTGACCTTTGTTCTCATTGATATGAACACCTGAAAAAGAAAGACGGGAAGAAGAACAAGGTTCAAACAAGGCTGATCTTTCAGAAGTATTATTCACAAAGGAAGATCTTATAAGAGGTGGAGCAAATTGGGGAGAAGGAAACCCTTCAGGCAATTTAAAAGAGTTTGAACATCTGTCAAAGACAAGGGGTTTAGGAATAGAGAGTTGTTAGTTTTTAGTTTTTTCAAAGTTTCTCAACTTTCTGTATCTTGCCTCCCATTGCTTTGGGTAACTGATGCCAGTCCAGTCAAAGGTGATAGGTGTAGAATTTTTTGACTTATAAGTTTCTACCATACTTAGTAGGCGTGATCTTTCATGGACTTTAGTGGTAAGAGGTGGAAGGGAATCATTTCCAAAGCGGAATACAACCAACGATTTAAGTTGGATGATTTTAGAGCCAGTGTCCATTTTAAATCCTAAGGGACGAATATAGGCCTTGAGTAAATCATAGATGTAAGGGTCATCAAGGCTGACAGAATACGTAGGAAAGATAGTACCAAAAAATGGGCCATTGTGCAAGGGGCCTTCAAAACCTCCAATTAAAGCATCAGCAAAATCTAAGTGGTGGGTATCCAAAACACAACACAAGGAAGAAACATTCATATAGGGTCGTACTAATGAACCAAGTCCTAATTTGACAGCGCCTAGATGCGCATATTTGTAACCTTTTGTTTTTTCCCAGTCAATTTGGTCTTTGTCAATTAAATTAATGTGAATGGGCTCTTCCTGGTCAGTGAAGGTGATGTCCAAAGAACTGATTTTAATTTGTGTGTAGGATTTATACTGCCACCATTTCATTTTATAAACCTCAGGAGGTAATATCTCGGGCAATTTCTAGTTAGGGGAAGGTATTGTATCATCGATGGTTATTATGGATTATGAGGCTGTAGAAGTTTGAAAGGAAGATTTTCTTTCAATTAAAGAAATAGTAGTTTGATCTGTAGATTGGCAGTCTAGGGAAGTAATCCCTATAGAGTCCATTGAAGGATCCATGGAACACTTACCAGAATTGGGTAGTAAAGGAATAGTTTGGGGCTTAAGGATATCCTACAGGTCTCCCAAGAGACAACACTAGTGGATTTAATATTGCTTTCCAACATATATGACATCATCAAGAAGTTTAGATAGAAATTTTTAGATGGTTTTATTATTTACTTACAACAATGATGGCAATCATTATAAATATCATGTGATGTCTTTACATAAATGTATGACCAACATAAAAATGTGCTTCATCACCTCATATCAATGAAAATCGAACATTTATTATATTTCAAGGAAACGCTCTCAATCCACGGTGATTTCATACATACTCAAAATACAAAGAAACATTCCCAATCCATAATTAGGAAGGTAAAGATTTACTCTGCCAATCCACCATCCAATAATGTCATGCCCTCTCCCTTAAAGCAAATGGAAGAAAAAGGAAAATTTATAGTAGTTGGTTATCCAAAGCCATTAGACTCACTCTGTAACCCGAAATGAGTTACACCCTTTTTTAAAGCAAGGCTCTTGATATTAGTTAGCCATCCTCTAAGTTCATTAGCTATATTAATAGAAGCCATATGATATCATCTCTCTTAAAAGGCATAGATTTGTCTAAGGTACATGCTTGGATCAAACATACCCTTATCTATGGGACTCTTATGTGGAGCAATGTATGCCTCGAATTTATAAAAGAAATCCTCACACTATTAAAATTTATTAAAATTGAATAAAAGGAGTTGTCTAAAAATTTGAGAGTTTGGATCGCACGATCATTGTTTTTTGGGAATCCAACAATTTTTATTTTGAAAAATCAAAGTTTAATTGTGTTTTAATCGATATTTTGATGATAGAAATGGATTCAACACCCTCAAAAACCCTTGGGGCACCAAAATTTTTAGAGCTTGACAGTTATAACCTGGATTTTGGAAAATCTTGACCGAACTTTTACAAAATCATGTCGAAAAAAAATTGCCTATTCTGACCCAAATCATCGAATTTGTAGACTACACAATTTTTTGATGGCCTTTTTATCTACAATTTGTAGACTACATAATTTTTAGATGGTTTGTTTATATGCATACAGTGATGGCAAGCATTATGAATATCTTGTGATGCCCTTACATGAACGTATGACAAACTTGAAACATGCTTCCAACACCTCGGATCACTTGATCACTTTGTCATTAATCCAATGGACATAAGAGTTTTAAGTGGTTTCTATGTAATATTCGTTTCCTACTGGACTGAAGCTGGATAAGCAAGTTGTGCTCTGAAATTTTCTTCTCACTGGAACAATTCATTTCCTATCAGATTTTATCTATTGGATGAGCATGAAGTTCTTAATCATGGTAGCATTTTGGGCTTTACCACATTAATTGTTCAAACATAATGGAAAAAACACCAGTACCTCTGTAGTTTCTTCGTGATATTGTAAAACACAAACTATATTTTGTGACATAATATGCATTCAAAGAACAAATTCACATTGCACTCCATTAGTTCAACTTTGTATAATCAACAAATAATGATTATCAAACCAATATTTCCATCCCAATAATACGTTGAATCATGTTTCCGTTGGATAGACAAACTTGGTACAGTTAGACCTTTCTCAAAGCATGATTCCCAACTAAATTGTAAAAAATGGAATTCATTCAAGAACAAAAACAATAATTGTGTTCAACCATGTCCTCAATCATGTCAAGCAACTTAAAATGCACTTTAAATGGACAATGCCGAAGAATACCCTTCTAAGGGTAATATGAAATAAAGTTTAAGTGTCTAAGTCTTCCATTCAGGCCTAACATTTTACTAAAATTTAAGTCATGAATTCTATCTTCAAAGAACCACAATGCTTTCTAGAATTGTTGGTGTGCAACTTATAATGTAGTGTTACACGGGTACACATCCCCAAGGGTAAGAAACGCGCTTCCTTGCCCCCACACGTCTCGTAAACTTGGAAACTCCATTGGAAAAGTCCCCCCACATCATCTTTTGAAGGAAACTCAAGGAAATGTAGAAGGGAAACATTTCCCTGATAAGAATGGCGTCCCCACTTTTCCTTTGACATTTTTTGATCAAAAAATAAAAAATTAAATGATAAAGGACCACACCGTTCACTATTTTCCTTCTCAGTAACCTCGTTTTCATTTTGTTGTTCAATATGGTTGTATTTCTGACTTTTTTTTATCACTTATAGCTTATGTATGGACTATGGATGTATTTCATTTCATTTGACGTATGTTGTAAACTTGTATTAATCTTAAAGACTTTAATGACTTATGCTCCAACTTCCAATTTTTATGCATTCTAATATAAATTTTGTAGTATTTCTGGTCGATTCCCCTATGTTGAAGACCCTCACATCCCCTTTCACATTTCCTAAAATTTGAAAGAAACTTCTATATAGGCCGCTCTTGCATTTCCCTGCTGCCATGTCCCCGTGTCCTCGAAACTTGGCGGAACATTGGTATAATGCACTAAGTAGAGCTTGCAATAAGTTAAGACTCATTTCAGATTCTGAATCAGTATTCCATGTCCCCTGAACACTTTGTTTTGTAATCATATGTTGTGTTTTCGTGACTTGGTCAATTTAAATCCCAAGGCATTTTTTTGTCATGTTGCCTGTAACAAAATATCTTTGAGATCTGTATTTCTAGAATCTACCATTCACATTGTTTTGCACCCTACATATCATATCAACAAAGTGCATCGAAGAAGAAGTATACGTGAGAAACCTAGATGCTTCTTGTTACATTGTAATATAGGACAAACAATTTCACTTTATGAACAATATACCCAAAAAAATGCTCATTTCTCACAGACTAAATAATAAGCAAGGAGATTAAAAATAACAAAGCAGGACATAAAAATCACCCTTGGTTACATCATGAAATGCCGCATTAGCAAGACAAATTGCTGAAACAAATTAACGTTAAGTCACATCAACAAGAAAAAATCATAACTAGAGACTTTCAAGGGACATCTTACATATTTTCTAGAGATTCAAGTTGAACACACTATAAATTTGTTTGATAGCAATTTAAAGCAAGGACATAAAAGTCATTGAGTATAAAATGTTTCAATACGTTTTAATAAATTCTTGAGAATCAATCATCCAAAGTTTAGGCATGTCATACAAGGCTGTGGGATCTTCTATCTCAATCATAATGATCGTACTATATGACAAGTTCCTTTCTTCTTCATTATATCTCTTCCATTGCCTATGGACATAAAAGGCTTATGTTACCTAAAAGAGAGTTGTCTTTCATATTGGTGATATAACCATTGACTTCACACAAATATGCTTCAATTTAAAGAGTTATGGTGTCAACTTCAAGGGAAAAATAAATGTAGATCACACAGCTGGCTTCTACGTAGCTCTAATATTTGATTTCCATATAGGCAAATGTGCACTTTTTATTTACATGGTTGAAGAATTATCCATAACTAAACTACAAGTCTATTATTTTCTGTAACAATGTTTTGAATAGCTTAATCAAGGGAAACTTGGCTTTGCAATAGAGATTTTCTACTTTGTATAGCCTTTATTCTCATACTGATCTACTAATATGTATTAGTTATATACTTTAGACCATTCATTTGCAAATTGTAAGTCCTTTATTGATGCATGTGTTCGACTTTTTTCATGCATTAGGTTTTTATTCCCTACTTAGAGAAGCATGAGATTGCCTTCTATGAATTCCAAGGACTTGCAACATACTATTGTAGGTAGTGAGGGCAGCCATGATGCCCTTACTACCTACCCCAAGGTAATCACACCCACTCTTATTCATATGAAAAGCTTCATTCTTTTAGGTAAATTATGCTAAAGTTGTCGACAAACTTAGCCATGTTTAGTTAGGCATTTCCTAAATTATATTCCATATAAGCTAACTGAATGAAAGCAGCCTCTTGGCTAAAAATTCATGAGCAACAGAAAACTCACCAACACTTTTTCCAAATTCAATTTGTTAAACATACATATTCAAAGATGCCCTCCAGATAATACTTTAAACCTCAATCAAGATCGTGCAATCCTTGGACGGTCAGTTTCTGACATGACACAACTGGCAATGTTCTTTAGATCAATTGGTAATGGCGGAGTTGGCTAATCTCTAAACTATTTGTATTTGCATTTTTTTCAGGTAAGTTTGGCTGGAATTTAGCAATACTATTTGTTGTTGAAAATGAGATTTTCAGTATTAAAATTGCAATTTTTATTGCAGAAATGAATTCAAGACCCTCGATTACACTGCGGTACCCAATTAATGCAATTCCAATCACTAAAACTACCTTTGAATAATTTCTGCCGAATTTTAACCAGAATACTCAACGGATTTTAAGTGTCTACAGTTTAGCTTACACCGTGGAAATGTGCTTTTGCAAAATTGGCAGTCAAGAAAAACAAGATCAAGTGGCAGTGTACAGTTTAGCTTACACCGTGGCAATGTGCTTTTGCAAAATTGGCAGTCAAGAAAAACAAGATCAAGTAGCAGTGTGCTTTTGCAAAGTTAGCAGTCAAGAAAAAGCATAACCGTTGAGAAAGCAAGATCACCTTTTATTTCCACGCTTGTATGAAATTTGAATCTCTTTCTTTCCATTCCGTTCTCTTACTTCTCCTCTCAGGACTGTCTGCGTGAGTCTGGTCTATATGTTTGGAGCTCCATGTCATGTGTCTGGTCTGTTGTGTGGTTTGTGTGAGTCGAGTCGAGTCTTGTCTGGTCTCCGTGTATGTGTATGTCTTGTGTTGTTTGGTACTGAGAGGTGAAGGCAGGCAGGTATGAGTGACGTCCAGCGCTTCAATTGAACTTCGAATTCTAGCCATCCATCAGAAGTATCAGCAGTGAGATCAGAAGTTCGAGTCGAGTTCTAGATTACTTATCTTTTCTAGGAAATCGAATCAGAAGTATCAGCACTGAGATCAGAACAGTTTGGGAGAGCACCTACCAGAAATACTCGGCAGATCCTCGTAAAGATGCAGGTAGGTTACGCCATTTCAAGTTTTGGCATAGTTTCAGGCAGGAGGGCTTTCTTCTATAACGTGCATTGGAATTGTAAAGTAAACTGAATCAAATCAGGGACAACTGGGTTATGGCCAGGAGGGGCAACTGGGTTATCTCGCCATTTAATTATTTTCATTTTTCAAATATTTCAGGAGGAGAAGCCAGGGTGGAAAAAAATTATAGCTCACATTGGACCTGGATTTCTCGTGTGCATAGCCTACCCTGATCCTGGAAATCGTATGCAAATTTTAGTCTCGGATCCATCTTCTTTGATGTATACTCGTATTGACGTAAACTGTTATCCAGAGAGGCAATATAGGTCGATATTGATTTAAACTGGAAACTCCTTTTTGTTGCCTTTCAGGAAGTTTTAGGGGGCTGGAGCTCAAAGGTTTTTGCGATAGCACTCCTGGCATCTGGGCAGAGCTCAAGGATGACAGGAACATATGCTGGAACTCAACGATCACATGAACATATGCTGGAACTCAACGATCAGATGAACATAGCGCTGATTGAAAGTTTTTAATCAGGGTAAGGATTCAATCCCAGCTATACGGCGAGATATCCACCCACATCCTCGTCAATTCTGGCAAATTTCTGTTTATTTTCTTTATTGGGTTTCTTTATTTTCTTATTCTGAAAACTTATTTTAGATTGGCCCAGTAAGTGACATAGACTTCAGCCATTATTTTGATTTTTGTGATTTCATTCAATTAGCTCTGTTTATGAAATTGTCAGGCTAAACATAATTATGAAATGGTACCTGCATCAATTTTCGAATCGGCAGGCGCAAGGATTCATCATAGCAAGATAAGGTAGATGCATTTGTCTTGTTTTTTTTAATTATAGATTCAAATTTACAGCCCAGTTTAATTTTAGTAATTTGATTTGACAAATGCAGATCGATCAGCCCCTACTGAGCTGTTAACTGGGCAATGTTGCATTAGCTATGGCCAACCATGACTACGCTCTGTCTTGGCATGGCGCCATGGGATTACTGCCTCCTGCAAGTGATGTGAACATGATTCATGGCAGGAGCAAAGGATTGGCAGGATTCATATTACGGTATGGGGATCTGTTTCCTTCTATTTTTCAAATTGGACCTGGATTTCTCGTGTGCATAGCCTAGCCTGATCCTGGAAATCGTATGCAAATTTTAGTCTCTGATCCATCTTTTTTGATGTATACTCGTATTGATGTAAACTGTTATCCAGAAAGGCAATGTAGGTCGATATTGATTTAAACTGTTATCCCAACTGTGTAAACTGGAAACCCTTTTTTGTTTCCTTTCAGCAAGTTTTAGGAGGCTGGAGCTCAAAGGTTTTTGCGATAGCACTCCTGGCATCTGGGCAGAGCTCAACGATCACAGGAACATAGCTCTGACTGAAATCTTTTAATCAGCATACGGATTCAATCCCAGCTATACGACGAGATATCCACCCACATCCTCGTCAATTCTGGCAAATTTCTGTACACGTAATCTCTTTTTATTGGGTTTCTTTATTTTCATATTCTGAAACGTATTTTAGATTGGCCCAGTAAGTGAGATAGCTCTGTTTATGAAAATACCAGGCTAAACATAATTATGAAATGGTACCTGCATCAATTTTCGAATGGGCAGGCGCGCGCGAGGATTCATCCTAGCCAGATAAGGTAGATGAATCTGCCTTGTTTTTTTCAATTATAGATTCAAATTTACAGCTGCTCAATTTAATTTTAGTAATTTGATTTGACAAATGCAGATCGATCAGCCCCTACTGAGCTGTTAACTGGGCAATGTTGCATTAGCTATGGCCAACCATGACTACTCTCTGTCTTGGCATGGCGCCATTGGATTACTGCCTCCTGCAAGTGCTGTGAACACGACAAGCTGTGATGGACATTCATGACACGGAGCAAAGGACTGGCAGGTTTCAAATTATGGGGATCTTTTTCCTTCTATTTTTCAAATTTTAGATAATTAAAATTAGATTAGCATAGTGAGTTTTCTTTGTACGAAATTATTTTGTAACCATTTGTTTTAATTGGTTGTAAAATTCATTATCAGTTGTGTTATATCTCTACAAGTGCTCTCGGCAGGATTGGACTAGGGTATGGCAATCATGGCGCAGGATTTGACTCGGATATGGCAAATTGGCAATCATGGCACAGAACACAGAGCAGAGGACTGACAGGCTCCAGAATACAGGTATCCACGGATTTAATTTTGTCGTAGTTTATTTGAGGAAATATTTGTCATTTGAGGAAATATTTGTCAGCTAAACCTTTAGCCCTTGAATGGTCAAATAGAAAGTAGGAATTAAAAACAAAACTATCAGATAGAAAGTAACCCTACAGGGTAAGAATATATATAAAGATTAGAGTTCAGATTTTAAGAGAACGATACCACCAACCTAGATGTTTCAAGTTTATTTAATTATTTATCAAGCAGAGAAGATCAACCCTCTATCATGGAACTATTGTTATTTAATTATTTATCAAGTAGAGGAGATCAACTCTTTACGATGGAACTATGGAATCGTTGGTTCGTTAATAGTTGGACAAGAGAAACCCTCTACCATGGAACTAGTGACTCATTAGACTAGACCTAGATCTTTAGGATGAAATGCTTTAAAAACTATCCCAAAATCTACTCAGCCTTTTACCACAAAACTGGACTCAAACTATACAGTAATCAGCTGATAGGAAAGATGTAGCAGAGTAGTGACACTTATCTATAGGAAGAATATCCTATATTAATCCAACTATGAAGTTAGCTTTACCTTTGTCTTTTATTTATTTATTTTGAACTAATGTTTAAGTAAAACCTTTGCCTTGCCATAAAACTGGACTCAAACTATGGAGCAACCAGTCGATAGGGAAGATGTAGCATGTAGCATTATGAGTATGAGTAGTGACACTTAACTCTATATGAAGAATATCTCCTATTAATCCAACTATGAAGTTAGTTTTACCTTTGTCTTTTATTTATTTCCAACTATAGCTTTACCTTTGTCTTTTATTTATTTCCAACTATGAAATTAGCTTTACCTTTGTCTTTTGTTTATTTATTTTGGGCTATAGTTGGAAAGGGTTGGTTTTATGGAGGGTTTTGATGTTTTATAGAAGGAAATGGAGTGTGAGGGGAAAGAGCTTTCATAAGATCCTAAATTGACATTTTTCAAATGAATGGGAGAATTGAAGTTTTACTTTTCTTTGTTTTATTGGGCTCTTTTAATCCTATGATAAGTGATGTCCTCCTCCATTAAATTCCCAGCTCTATTAAGGTTTTTTGCTTTAGGGTTTGTTGGGTTGTCTAGTTCTATTATGGTATTTGCAATACTTATTATGGTCATTAATGTGATAGAATAAGTTTTTTTGCTTCAGGGTCTCTTGGCTTGAGAAGTAGAAAGTTATGATATGGATGGCTCATTGGATGAAGGTGACTCGTTAGACTATGTTGATAGTTGCATTTTGAGAGGGTTGGGCTGATTATTCTTTTATTATAGAAGATTGACTAATAGACTGGATTGTGTAATAAAGGTGATAATAGTTACAATCTATGATGTATAAATCACACCTTCACCTATGAAATTTCAGTTTCTTTGTTTCCTAAGATAAAGGATGAACCAAAGATAAGGTAGAGGTTTAGTGGCCTTATATTACTATATTGGCTATATTGGCTATATTAGAAGATAAACCAGAGAAAATGCTACTTTATTATAAATAATTAGAAAATCATAAGTTAAGGGTAGTTCTTAGCTCCCTCAATCTGCAGATCATCTCTTAAGGCTTTTATGAAGATTTTGAACGGGGAGAATTTGATCTTACAATAAGAAAAAGCAGATTGAAATCTGTGCCCTTGTAGCTCAAATCCCGTTTATGAAAGATGTTGTTTTCATGCTGCCTTAATGCACAGAACTGCCAATACGGTCTGAAGACCGCCCAGAATTGAAGTTTTAGGGTTGTTTATCGTTACTATGAGGTTTAAACATGCACAGACTGCTCAGAACTGGAAACCCTACTGCTATTTCAGTGCACAAGAAACTTCGCATGGACGGAAATATGCACAGAATTTGAAAATGTCATGGTTTCATTGCTGCTTCATCCCTCAGACTTGCCCAAAACTGGCATAAGGCTCCTCTCTGCTGATTTGAAGATCAAAACAGAACCTCTTACTGCTGCCTTTACACACAGGTAGGTCCAGGAATAAAAACTCACTGTTGTACACTGCTGTATCATGCCCAATTCATTCTCAGAATGGCTTCTCACTCCCATTTCATCCACAGGCTTGACAAATTTGAATAAAAACAGGCCCACAATACTCATTCATTGCTGTTTTACTACCTAGAATTTTCCAAATTGAACCAGACAGCTCAAAATTTGCCTTAAGATGTGAGAGATGATGCCTATTTACTGAGTTTAGGCCCCGTCATTGCTGTTATTCATCCCAAACTCGCCCAGATTTAGAGGTTAGGATGCAGATTGAAGGTGGCAAAGTGCCCAGCATTAAATGCCTTTGTCGAAATTCGTTCAGAACTTATTTAAGGCGATTTCCCTGTATGTTTATTGCTATCTGGATTCGGCGGTTAGGACAGTCCCTAACTTGCACCAGCATTCCCAGAAACAGAGGATGATGCTTAGAACTTGCACAAACGATGCCCAAATTTGAAAATTGGAGCTGGTTTGATGCCCAGGTCTGAGTTTTAGTTTCCCCATCAGTGCTATGACTGCATAGAAAACACCAAAATCACTTATTGATCTTGGTTTTAAGGAAAAAGTAGACCCAAAATTGAAGACAAGATTTCATTTGCAATTTGCCCCTGCTATTTCTCCTCGGAATGTCATGAATATATCAGAACTGTAGCGTCAAGAGGACCTAAGTGAACACCATGCAATCTAGGTATCAGAACTATACCGTCAAGAGGACCTAAGTGAACACCATGCAATCTAGGTGGTAACAGAACACAAGTACAAACTTTTTCCCTCAGAATATCATGAATATATCAGAACTGTAGCGTCAAGAGGGCCTAAGTGAACACCATGCAATCTAGGTGGTAACATAACACAAGTACAATCTTTTGCAGGTATGGATGGAATAAATCATTCATCACTAATGGATTGATTTCAAAGCAAGCTTCCATAAATACTTGGCACCATGAAACTCACCCAATAGTTCATCCACAATCAGAATGGGAAACTCATATTTAAGAGTAGCTTTATTTAATACTCGGTAGTGTAGGAACCATATTTTTTCGTCACTAGTATGGCCACTGTTAAGTATGGACTCTTGCATGCTAACTAAGGGTGTTGATCCTGGGATTAAATCTATGATATGATCTCTAGATAGTTCTAGAGAAAGGCTTCCAATAAGTCTTGAAAAATGGTATTTTGTTTCCAACTGTTTATATAGTCTTTTTGGTTTCTTCATTTAATCGAGAGTTCTTTATTTAATGTAAAACATAGGATTGGACTTATTTAATCATTTTTTTCATTTTGTTGGACAAATTATTTGAAGGGGTGTGTGTTTGTCCAAAATAATCTTGTTCGACAAGACTATTTTCTTCATTTTGTTGGACAAGATTATTGTCAAAAAACTTGTATGAGTTTCCATTTTCATAAAATCTTAGGGACTGTTTTTTAGGTTTAACCCCACCGTACCAATAGTGGCTAACCATTAGGCTCTTAAGACAACATCTACTCCCTTTATTACGATGGCATGAATTGGAGATCTTAATTCATAATCATTGACTGTCAATTTTACCTTATGGCATATCCCATCACAAGAAGTAGTTTTGTCTCCCGATATTGCTACTTAAAAGTTGGAGATAGAGTAGAAGAACATATTTCATTGTTTTGCTAACCTTGTATCTATTAAATTATGCGAATTGTGGATGAGATATTCACTCACAATCACAATTGTTATGAAATTCTTTTTTATTGGTATGAGGGAAGAAATTTCAAAGCCTGATTTGATCAGAGTAAGGATAGTTTTATAGGATTAAACGAATGAAGCTTTGTGGAACCCTAGTTCAATTTTCAGGTTTTGGTAGAGTTTGTCAAGGTAGTTGTAGCCATTAAAGTACAATATGGAGAATGACAAGCCACTTGTCGACTATAGTGACAATTTGATCTCAAAGGAGGAGATCTTTGGAGTCGTGGACAACGGATGTAAGCTATTGGTGGGTGCCTCAAGCCCCAAGATAGTTGTGGGTAGTTCATAGGTCTAGAGACCGGAAGTCTAACTTCTTCTTTCCCTCTCTTTGGTGGTCAAAGCACCGTAAAAGAGTCTGTGACTCCCGATAGCCCTAAAGTTGAATGCTCAGGAGTAAACCCTCTATCTTGCACAAACCCTTTCGTTGTTTTTTATGGCAGAGAAAATTTGGAGCGAGTAGAAGCCTTTGGCAGTTGTTTTGCTTGGTTGAATGGTGATCACGGGTCTAGATCGAGTGTGGCTTTTGGGTCAAATGTGGTTCCTGATGAGATGCGAAGGAAATCCTAGAGTTTGTTGGCTCAAAACTTAGTGAGGTAGGTCTCTATGGAGAAAATCTAAGAAAGCGAGTGATAGGAGGGAGACCCAAAAGAAGAAAAGTTATAAAATCCATGGGTCATGGATTGCCTATGGTGGTCGACAAAGATATTCAATTAGAACAGGTGGGGAGCTTGCTAGGTCAAACAGGTTTCATAAGATCCTAGATTGGCATTTTTCAGATGAATGGGAGCAAACCACTTATACTATGAAACGAGAACTTTATACTAAGAATGAGAACTCTAGCCATACAAATGATGTTTTTTACATAAAAAACACCAAAAACACCCTCCAAATAGAAAAGTGTTGATACCAGTATACATGTTTTTTTTTTTTTTCGGAGTAAAAAATAGAGCCATGGCCTAAACATCCCATAATATTGTTTACCAAAACTTTAAAATCAACCCCTAAATTGGAAATAGATTTTTTCGTCAAGAGATAAATTACAACTTTTTAAAAACTTGCATATTAAACAAAAGAAAAATATTCCATCAATATTTCACCACTCTAACCATATAAAATAAAAGAAATTATGATGCGATTCATAATGAATCATATATTTGACCATACAAAACTAAATGATTCATGTATAAATATTAAAAAACTCCTTTAGAGTTTGAATTGCAAACATCATACTAATAAAAACATCTAAAATGTTCCATGTGAAATTATTCAAATTCATCCATGGATTGTAACACTCCATTGAATCTATATTTTCTTCAGAGGAAGGTCTCTATATAATTTATAAAAAAAAAACCCTAATCCCCTAATACACTCCACACATTCTTTTTATTCCTCCTAATCATGATCTTTTGCTATTGTATCCCATTCTTCATAAGAAGTCACGTGAGACATATAATCACATTAAAAAAAATATTTCGTACAATTATAATTGTCTCTGTCTACAATTTTTTTATCGAAATGGCATCCCATATAAGTCTTAGGACATGCGAGTTCTTGTTTCTTTTTTGTAAAGTTATATCATTTAATAAGGTCCCTAACTATTATACTACATGCTTCATTGTATTTCTATATTTAAAGAATTCTTATAGTAAATGGTATGCAAGTAAAACTATTAATTGAAAATGTTTTTGTGGTTTGAAGGTCGGTTATTTTCCCATATGAAATTTACAGTTTTGTTGATGCGAAATGGATCACATAAGATCACAAGAAATCCATTGCAAGAATTGAAGCCAACCAAGGCTATTGATGATCATGAGATAAAAACATGGCTAGCTTTAGGGATCAAGTCCAAAAAAAAGGGGGTGGAAAGAAAAAGAAATGTCATTTCACTTTAGCACAATATATTTACCTATGTAATGTTATAGTTAGTTTGTTCCTGTCTCAAATTGTAGCATCAAAAAATACTTATTATTTTATTTGTTATAGAAAAAAAGAATGATCAATTTTTTTTAGCAAATGACACTAGAAATACAGTTGCTAGTATACATACGTCCCAAAGTTGATAGGAAGAAGCTTACTAGAGACCAAAGTAAGTTACATAATTCCATTTGAAAACAAGTTTGTATTTTAATAATATCATATAATTGTCAAATTGATTATGGATGTCAAATTAATATCATATTAATTACAATTGTATTTATATAATGTCTAATTGGCATCCATATCTTATTAATTACATCCATATCAATTTGACATCTATATCATATTAATTACATTCATATCATATATTTGACAAATATATGATATTATTAATTACATCCATATTTGTATTTTAATAATATTATATATTTGTCAAAGTGATTATAGATGTCAAATTAATATCATATTAATTACAATTTTATTTTGAATAGATTGGCCAATCTCAATGAAATCACCAATCATACATAGTAATTCTACAAGCCGTAACAAAAGAAAATAGCATAGAAGCGGTCCAAGAGTGCACTGAATCGACGAAGACTAAAGAAGGCAGGCAGCCGCCCCTTGACTCCGCAGAAAGCAAAGATCTGCAGGAGAATTATAGAGGAGGAGGGAATGATTTGTTCTAGGAGTTCTTCATTAGATCCATTTTGAATCGAGACACTAAGTGGGGTTTCTTTATTTGGGTTTATTTAAGGGAGACCACGTAGAGGTTTATATCATCTCCTCAAGAGTTTCAATCATCCAATGCTATGCTTCAAAAGTCAATAAATGTAGTGCCCCCACCCAATTCAAGCTCGCTCACTCATCCAATCTCTTCTTATTTTGTATATTCACATGTAGTTACTCTAAAAATATGTCTAACTCTCTTATTTATATACAGCTTAAGACTAAGAAACGAATCATTCCGACCAATCATGATGCTCTTTATTGCAAATAAATGGTTGCGATCGATCGTCACATTACTAGCTTTGTTGGGCCTCCATGCGAGCTTGTCTATTTATTAATTGAAGGAAGGTCTTGCAGTCCTAGTCCTGCAGGTATTGCTTTAGCTCTTGAAACGTCGAGATATGAACCCGCGAGACTGACCAAAGAAAGGGGATGGGGTGAGCGATAGCGAACCCACGAGACTAACCAAAGACTTGACTGGAAAATGGGAGGAGTGGTGCACGGAGCAGAGCTCTGCTCTTGGGGTGCCAAAGCACCACCCTTCATGAGCGGCACAATTCTGAGAATCGCGCTGCTCGTGAAGGGTGGCTCTTTGGCACCCCAAGAGCGGAGCTCCGCTCCATGCGCCACTCCTCCCATTTTCCAGTCAAGCAAAAGGTCACAGCCATTGCTCACTGCAGAATATGTGATTTTTTTGTCAGAACCTGCATATCTATATATTCTGTTAATGTAAGCTATGTTAGACAGGTGACAGCCATGCTGTCAAGGAGACTAGCTGTTTATAAGATTTCTGAATGGGCGACTGCATGTAATCTGGCGGATCGTGTAAGATATACTTGTATCAAAAATATTATTTGACTAGGTTTTGAAATAATAAAATTTATTCATTGGTTTCTTATTTGTAAACTCTCTGTCTTCTTGCCATTAATGGCTCCATAAAAAGCTCAGGGCTGTAGAGAGTGGGCATAAATGGAGCATTTAAATATTTGAATGGTTGTCAAATAAAACTAATAACAACTTTGTTATCGTATTTTCTTTTCTTATGCCCCAAAATCGGAGTTAGGTATTTATTACCATAAAATTCGGTTAATGGATCAAATCGGCCGTTAATAGAATAATTAGTAAGTGGCAGGCACTTATCAAATTCCTGGTTCACAATTTCGTAAGTGATGACGTCGATAAATATTTTGTAAGGTATGACGAGTTAAATATTTGAATATTTCAAAGTGGTAAATAGAATCTGAGGCCAACTTTCGCTTCGGACGACCTAGCACTTTAAAACTTTAGTAAACCAATAATATTGCCACGTGGAGGTGATAACATTTTTTCATTTTGAAGGGGGCATTTTTTGCTATGGGTTTCAAGGTTTTTATTTATATCATATGTGGTACATTTTTTCATTCTGACATTTTTAAGGTCATGTTATGGGGTGGCATATTTTTTCTTATATGATATGTCGCTACATGGTTGGGTTCTTATCTATATGATGGATAATATATTTTTTATGTCATTTTATATAGAGAGAGGGGTTTGTTATCATAGTGAAATATTGTTATCTTAAAATTAATGTATTTTAAGTTATATGATGTGATATTTATTTTTTTAATATTTTTATTTCATCTTTTGTGAAGATTATAACGGTGAATATTTTTGATATCATGTTTCGTGATGTTTATGGTGGTTAATATTTTTGATATCATGTTTTTGTGACATTTATGGTTGTTATTATCTAATTTTAAGATTTTGTTATATAATAATTATTTTTAAATGGTGTAATTTAATATTTTTGTTATTGGATATATGTTATAAATATTTCAAATTGAAAGTGTTTTCAACCTAGAGACTAGCATTGATGAAATGTATTTTTTTTTGAATTTTGGAGACAATTACAAATTTGGCAAAATTCAAGCTTAACTAATTATGACTCTAGAGGGTTCCAATTTTCACCAAATGGTCCTGAATTTGAAATGTAACGGTATGGTGAGTCTTATAACACCACAATATGGTATATGGACACTTTGTATCAGACTTTATAATACCTCTGAAAACTTGTTTTGGGTTAAGGTGAAACAATACGATTTTACTAGGAGATTGTGTTCAAATCCCCCAAGGGTGATGGTCGAACTAGCTCTCCAAATTAAGTACGACCCTCCCAAATTTTAGAAAAAAGTATGGGAATGAGTATCCGACATCAATGAATGTCCTTGATCATGTTTATTAAGTTTTGAAAAATGGATTATGATCTGCAACATTTGTAAGGTAACTTTCAGAGGAATTGCCTAAGGGAAATTGCATTACTAGCTAGACTTTGACATAGGGAAGGTAAAATATATGGTTCTAAGAGTAATATCGAACATGGTGGTAATATATGGAATACAAATGCCTTCCCAAAAATCATAAAAATCAAATGAATAAATTCCATATCCATTGATAATGATCCACTACAATGCAATTGCATAAAGAAAAGAATTAATGCTATTCAAGTTCTTCCACATGAATTACAAGAAGTTGGTTTGAAGAAATGAGATTTTAGTGAAAGACTTGTGGCGAAGATGTCAAAAGAGCCTCAACCCCCATTATGAGGGATGTTTGGAAAGAAGCACTTCAGGCATCTTGCAGACATAGAAGAGTCAATGAAAGAGGACATTGATGTCTCTGAGGAAAGCCAAGCTCCATAAAATTCCAATTTTGATGAAGAATTTAGCCTACATGATATTGTTGATTAGTTTAATGTCTTGAATAAAATGTTATATTTGAAATTTTTTTGATAAGATATATTAGTACTGTTTTTGCTTTCAAACTTTGTTTTAGAAATAAAATCTCTCTATATATTGTTTTTAATATGATATTTAAAAATATATGGTATAGTTTTTCGTGAATTTATGTGAATCGTAATATTTAGGAATATAGTATGAAATAGTATCATTTTATGCAAAAAATCTATGAAAATCTATTGAAAATGGTTGTATATGTGTGTGTGTGTGTGTGTTTCAATATAACTTTCTTCTAAATGTATGGTATTTTGTTAAATGTCTAAAAAACACACTTGAAAATAGAAAGTAATAATTTTTTTATGATGAATATGATTCAAAGGCCAAAAAAATGCCTTGAAATGAAAATGTGTGATACTGGTATCAACCCTTTTTTAAATGGAGGTAAAATTAGCTACTAAAATTAGGAGAGAGAAAAACGAGAACTGTGTTGAGTTCTCGTTTCATAGTATAAGTGGTTAGCATTGGAGTTCTACTCTTGTTAGTTTTACTGAGCTCTTTTGATCCTATGATAAGTGATATACTCCTCCATTAAATGACCAATTTTCTTATGGCATTTGCAATACTTATTATGGTCATTAAGGTAATAGATTAAGGTTCTTTGCTTCAGGTTTTGTTGGGTTGAGAAGTAGAAGGTTATGATATGGACGGTTCATTAGATGAAGGTGACTCATTGGACTATGTTGATAGTTGTATGTACCCAAGCAATAGACTAGATAAAACCTTCCAATCGGAACTATAATCTTAATTGATTTATGTATATATTTTGGAGCACTGATCCCTAGTTCACCATCGTTTTCCTATGCACCTGCTACCCACCTATTGACCAAACCATTGATTTTACAATGAGATATAAGATAAAAAAACCCTGTCGGCTTAAGAGTAGCAGGTGCAGATGCCCAATATTCATTGTAAGTTGTGGAGAGGTTGAAAGCAAAGGCATGTTTTTAAAAGTAGTGGCGTCTAATGCCCAATAATCATGTAAGCTATGAAGAGGTTGATAGAAGGGGTGTATGTGAAGATATCCACGCTAAAACTAAGCAATGAAGAGCTCTTAAATTTGATAGATATTATGATTTTCTGAATAAAAGTAGTAGATTTTCATAACAGCAAACAAATAAGGCTCTAGAAGATGAAAGCTAGCAAAAGGATTAATTTTTTCCAAATTGAAAAATCTATAAGGAACTGGAGAAGTACGAAGCTAAGCTCAATTTGGAGTCAATATGCAACCAACCTAGAGCAAATTTATAATGTCAGGTTACAAGGGAGAGTCTTGATGGAACAAGGCTTGGACAATCTCATGAAGGAGCTGCTAATTACAGCGAGTCCTTCCACATCATCCATTTTGGGGATATTTGACTAAGTCCTCACCCAACGGCCTACTTTTTACATTCTGACCATGATCCAATCCATCCATCACGTCCATGTTCTATAATCCATCCCTTCCCTCTGATGTTATTTTCATCGGATTGCCTCGATTTAATCCAAATCCATCCCTGCCCCTCTATTTGCTTCCCTTCGATCCAATCTGATCTACTCAAAGAGAGCGTCATTTTGAATTTCTAGGACCCACAAATTTAGTTATTCTTTGTTGAGATATTGCAAACTTAAATTTCGTTCAAAAGAATAATTGTTACTTTCAAAGACAACAATTTTTTATAAAAAAAGAAACAAAAAACATTTTCTCTATATCTATTGGGTGAGTGCACAAAGATTGGGGTCTCTTTTGGCACGTTAGATGCAATAGAAAACTGAAAAAATAGACATCCATCAACTTGTATGTATATTTTGAGACACTTACACATTGAATCTTGTGATGAGTAAAACACAAGAAATGTAGGAAATTGAATGACCTTTCCAAATATATAATTTTTTCTATTGAAAATGCTGGTAACTATCTCAAGTTAGATATGTTTTAACGGGCACTTTTTATTTTTTGGACAAACTATAAGGTATATGTTTTTGTGGTTGCAGCGTCTGAGTGACTAAATGATGGAATAAACTTACGAAAACCGGTATGCATATAGAGAACATATAGTACTAGTGCACGACTATTTTTTCAATAATAAATATAATATTTTTAATTTTTTTATTTATTATCTAAGAGATCAAACCTCGAAAACAGTATGGCAATTGTGGGTGCAGCGTTTGAATGTCTTAATGTAATTATTTGGAAATGGGTTTTTTATAGCATGTAGAGCTCGGTGTTCTTTAGTGCACCATACAAATTTTTTTTTAAATGGTTGAGAAACGAAAGAGATATGGACGAAACACTAACAGTGTGTTTTTTGAGTCAAGGAGTGATGATAGAAGATAAATAAGAAAAAAATAGAAAAAATAATGTATTCTTGTTAAAATTTACATATTTGGAATCTGCAAAAAACACCATATCTGTTTCTAAAATCTCATAAAAAATGGAGGTGCGCAGCATAATCAGACGAACGGCTAAACACGAGCACATTGAAAATTTGGATATAATGTTGAATTAGCCATGGTTTATCATACCCCAAGGCATAGGCATATTGAATCCGAAGAAAAATACGAAGCAAACACATAGGCATAAGAATTCCATGCAAGCATGGGTCGAGGCTTGGCCTTATCTTTTGGAGGGAACACATTTTTGAATTTAAACAAAACAGGAGCACGTTTTGACTTCATTCTACCATTGCATCTAAAAGGTCCCTCAACTTCTTACACACACCCTAATATTTCCACTTTAGGTTTTATTTCTCCCTACAATGACCTCTAATGTAGATATCATTGAGTTGTATTTCACTTCTATCGGTGGTTTTAATTATTTTGACCTTTAAGCTATATTAGGTAATTTGAACATTGCCTAACTAAATTGAGAGGCTTCTTAAATCAACCTTCAACTTATTCACTGCTTTCAAAATCTTCAACGTATTCACCACCTCCCATTCATATAGCCATAGGCTCTCTCTCTCTCTCTCTCTCTCTCTCTGAGTTATGCATACACAATTTTATTAATTTTCACCATGTACATATTGTTAATATTCTTAATTGTATTAAATTCATAGTATGCTTTAAAATGATACAATTTCGTAGAGTAACTTGTACCTTTTTATCTCATTGTGTTTGCATTATTATTGTGTAGTGTTATCACTGAAATGGTATTTCTTTTTTTCTTAGGCTCTATGTGCAACAAGTGTAACAAGTGGCTATGCTTCTTTTGATTTTAGTTAAAGTACAAGATTCGACATTGACTCTCATTATGGAGCAAAGTCTCTCTTAAACAAAGTTCAAGTATGAAGACTATTTTAATCATCAAATAAGCTTAGTCACTCACTTAAATGGTGAACTTTTTTAGATTATGCAATTTTTGTTACATTATGTTGACAGCATGGAGTGTCACTAAATTTTAAAATATATTATTTTTGCAGGGGATGAGAGGAATATATTTGTGGCCATGACCTATGAAGCAGTTACATCCTCCCGATAGAAGACATTAAAGGATTATGACATTATTCACTATTGTAACAATCTAACATTCATTTATCTATTATGTAATACTCTTAAAAATCTTATAATATATATATATATATTTTTTAAAGGGGCTAAAAAGCCCCTTCTCAATGCCCTTAAGAATGAACCATGGTCATTCGTAAGGGTTTGTGCACCGTCTCTCTTTCTCCACTCCTTATTTTTATTTTTTTGGTTGTTCATAAGTAGTTTTTTAATGATAAAATTTAAATTAAATTAAAACTATTTAATAATATAGTGTATGAATTATGAAATTTAATTGAAAAAAAAACTAAATCAACTTTTTTATGGTAATATATATGCTTCAAACATTTTCAATTTTCTTAATAATTATATGTTTAAAAACGCATTTAAATTGGTTTGTGTTTGTGTAAATTAACGATATTTTGATGATGGGTGATATTTTGTACTTGTTTGTTATTGTGTTTGTTATTGATGGCTTTTATGTGTTTATTTGGAATGAATGTGTGTGGCATGTTAATATATACTTTAACATAAAACCAAAGATTGGGTTGGGTATTAACGACATTTTGATGATTGATGGTATTTTGTACTTTGTTTGTGATTATGTATGTGATTGTGTTTGTGTATGTGTTTGTGTTTGTGGTTGATGGTATTTAAATGTTTATTTACAATGAAAGTGTATGACATGTCGTAAAATAAAACAAAAAATTGAGTTGGGTGAGTGATGAGCGTAGTATGAATATAGGTTAGAAGTGAAGAGTGGGGAGGAAATGAGCTTCCACCTTCAGGTGGTTGGCCTCCTCAACAAAGAATATATGATTCTTGAAGCTAAGAGAAGCTCTTTTAATATATACATATTTATTTATTAACTAATTTATTATTTTGGGGTAAAGGTAGCGATAAAACTTTGAAGTGCAATGTTTGTACATTTAATAATACATTGTAGGAATTGTGAAATTTAAAACTATTTAATAATACATTTGTATGAATTATGAAATTTAATTGAAAAAAAAACTAAATCAACTTGTTAATGGTAATATATATGTTTCAAACATTTTCAATTTTCTTAATAATTGTATGTTTAAAAATGGATTTAAATTGGTTTTTGTTTGTGTATTAACGATATTTTGATGATTGGGTGGTATTTTGTATTTGTTTGTGATTGTGTTTCTTATTGATGGCTTTGATGTGTTTATTTGTGATGAGTGTGTGTGGCATGTTAATATATACTTTAAATTAAAACCAAAGATTAGGTTGGGTATTAACGATATTTTGATGATTGATGGTATTTTGTACTTTGTTTGTGATTGTGTATGTGATTGTGTTTATGGTTGATGGTATTTAAGTGTTTATTTACAATGAAAGTGTATAAAATGTTGATATATGCTTTGAAATAAAATAAAAGATTGAGTTGGGTGAGTGATGAGCATAGTATGAATATAGGTTAGAAGTGAGTGAGGGGGGAAGGGGGGGTGCAAATGAGCTTCCACCTTTAGGTGGTTGGCCTCCTCAGTAGAGAATATATGATTCCTGAAGCTAAGAGAAGCTCTTTTAATATATGCATATTTATTTATTAACTAATTTATTATTTTGAGTAAAGGTAGCGATAAAACTTTGAAGTGCAACGTTTGTACATTTAATAATACATCGTAGGAATTATGAAATTTAAAACTATTTAATAATACATTGTATGAATTATGAAATTTAATTGAAAAAAAAACTAAATCAACTTGTTAATGGTAATATATATGCTTCAAACATTTTTATTTTTCTTAATAATTATTGTATGTTTAGAAATGCATTTAAATTGGTTTGTGTTTGTGTATTACCGATATTTTGATGATGGGTGGTATTTTGTACTTGCTTGTGATTGTGTTTGTTATTGATGGCTTTTATGTGTTTATTTGTAATGAATTTGTGTGGCATGTTAATATATACTTTAAATTAAAACCAAAGATTAGGTTGGGTATTAATGATATTTTGATGGTTGATGGTATTTTTTACTTTGTTTGTGATTGTGTTTGTGTATGTGTTTGTGATTGTGTTTATGGTTGATGGTATTTAAGTGTTTATTTACAATGAAAGTGTGTGACATGTTGATATATGCTTTAAAATAAAATAAAAGATTGGGTTGGATCAGTGATGAGCATAGTATGAATATAGGTTAGAAGTGAATGAGGGGGGAGGGGGAGGGGGAGGGGAAGGGAGGTGAAAATGAGCTTCCACCTTCTTGTGGTTGGCCTCCTCAGTAGAGAATATATGATTCCTAAAGCTAAGAGAAGCTCTTTTAATATATACATTTATTTATTAAGTAATTTATTATTTTGGGTAAAGGTAGCGATAAAACTTTGAAGTGCAATGTGTTGGAAAATGTAATTAATTCACAGATCTGGATTTGATCTCCAGCCGACTCTGTCAGAGTCTGAACATGCCACGATCTTGTCTCTTAGTCTGACAAGAAGGAAAAGTCCACATGTAGGCAGCGTAACTGAGTCGAATTTATTTCAGAAGTTAAGTTGTTAGATAGATAGTTATTGCAGTGTTTAATGCAAAGTAAGTCGGCAAAGTAAGTCGGTTTATGCTGAAGCAATTTTCAGATTGCCTATAAATAGAAGAAGCATTTTGTAATTTAGTTTACAGAACAGAGAGATACACACACAGAAAGAAAGAGAACACGAACACAAGAACAGAGGAACTCCGGGTGAGAAAGTGAAGTCGAAGCTCAAGCTTCTATGCATTTGATTTAGCCGAAGAGCTGAAGCTCTGTAGACGGATGAGTTTGTAACAGACAAGTTTGTATTACTTTGTATTTCCGCATAGTTAATATATGAAATAGTTTGTGGTTGAATTCATGATTATTTGGCCGCTCATGTTTCCAGATTTACTTCTGTAAATGTCTTTTACTATTACTGATAAGTAAAAGAACAAGAACCCATAAAAATCTCACCGCGTGAAAGTTCCAGGTTTTACCGCACTTTGTTCGGCTCAAATATTCCTACATATTTGGGCATATGTTTTCCATAAGTTACTTGGATATGTAAATGTGGTCATTTTACTTCATCTTACGCACAGGTGAAAAGTATTTGTAAAATTCTTAAGTCTTTAGACCGAGAATCATATTCTATCAATCTAGTCGCATCAAGCACCAAACTTGATCGCAGAGGAGTTCTATCGCATCAGGAATCCCCTTGATCGCATCAACTTGATCACAGATAAGTTGATCGCATCAACTTGACCGCCGCATCAACTTGATCGCACCGCAGAAAATTTGATCGCACCAAATTTGATCGCATCAACTTGGTCGCACCAACTAGCTTGGTCGCAGTAAAAAGTTGGTCGCAGTAAAAAGGGTGGTCGCAGTAAAAACAGGTCGGAGTTAAAAAGTGAAAATTATTTTATTTTAAAAATTGACTGAGCGCTAAACCCAAGTTTAGTTGGCTCGGTTTTGGCTATCACAATGTTTGTACATTTTTGTTTGTTAATTGGGTTTCATTTATATGTATGTATTTATAATAAATGTGTATGACATATTGATATATACTATAAAATAATTAAAAAAACAAACTGCATTTTGGGAGCTTTATATATTAGAAGTTAGGGAAAGGAGGGGGCAAATGAGTTTCAAACTTTTAGAGGTTCACCTCATCACAATAGAATTTCTCAAAATTGAGAGAAATACTTATCAAATATACATTTATTTTTACCGAAGTATATTGCTATTTCAAGGTAGTGATAAAAATTTGAAATGCAATGTTGGTCTTTACATTTTTTTATGTTTAATGTTTGTGTGTTTGGGTATTTAAAATTTTGATATATATATATTTATGGTTGTTTCTTGAACTTTGATTCTGACCTGGCACTCATCGCAAGCGGTCAATTAGTGAGACGTATGACGGGAGAGAACCTTTTATATTATATGCAAGAGAGCCTTAGCTCTCCATTTCCAGTAAGCCCCCTGTAGAACTATGAATTCGGTACAACGACAAATTTCCTCTATATTGACTTCTGCTATGCTCAATTGATCCTCTCGATATGCTTCGCTCACCTGCGTGTATGATTGACTCTATTGATCGGTCAGAAAGGTAGCCGTGTTTGGTACGTGACTGATCTTTGTATGATTGTGTATTTATAATTTGTTTTAGAGTTCATAACAAAATTTGATATGTATTCATGGTTGTTGCAGGAATTGCATATGTATGATTATGTATTTATAGTTTGTTTGTGTTGGTGTCTTTACAAAATTTAATATGTATTCATGGATGTTGTTTGAATTTCATATATATAATTATGTATTTATAATTTGTTTACCTCTATCTTTACAAAATTTGATACATATTCATGATTGTTGAGTATAATTGTGTATTTACTTGTTTGTTTGTGTATTACAATATATTTGAATGTTTATCAAAAATCAATGTAAGTTCATGATTGTGTATAATAATATTTTTTATTTGGATTTCATATATATATATAATTATAATTTCAGAATTTTAAAAACATTTAAATATATGTACCTTCAAAAAAAAATATTAGAATTTTTATCTAGTTAATGATTATTTTATTAAAATAATTAAATACAAAATTGTTATAAAAATTATAAAATTAATAATTTTTTATTAAAATTTAAATTAAAAAAATTATATACAACCATACCAAATTCAAATAATATTTATGAATTCATATGAAAATTTGTAAATATAAGAACACACATATTAGATAATAATAAAAAATTAACATAATGTTTTTTAATGATAGAATCGTCCATATTTATCTATATAATGTTTTTATAAGATAAACATATTGAAAATTTTATTTAAAATTATTAAATTTACAAATTTTTTAAAAATTAATTAAAAAATCTAATATATTTTATATTTAAATATATTCACATGTTATTAAAATAATGTGAAGTCAAGTTAAATAAAAATTGTAACGTAAGAAGTGTAAATACATGTATATCTGCATAAATAAAACTCTAATAAAAAATATTATTATAAAAATTGGTGAATTCACATCACATTTAATAATGTAATATACAAACATACAATTGAAGACAAACAAATTGGAAATAAACATCTATAATTATGAAATTCAAAATAACAATTGTAATACATATTAAATTTTGCAATACACAAACACACTTAACAAATTATAAATATACAATCATACATATGAAATTCAAATAACAATAATGAATACATATCAAATTTAACAAACAAATATTACATATATATAATTTAAAATTTAATTATGAAACATTTAAAAAATTAACATAATTTTTTTTAAAGATAAAATCATCTATATTTATTTATATAATGTTTTTATAAAATAAAGATATTGAATATTTTATTTAAAATTATTAAATTAACTTTTAGAAATTAAATAAAAAGTATAATATATTTTATAATTAAATATATTCACATCTTGTTAAAATTATGTGAACTCAAGTTAAAAAAAAATATTTAGTGTAAGAAGTGTAAATACATGTATATGTGCATAAATAAAATTCAAATAAAAAATATTATTATACAAAGTCATGAATTCACATCAAATTTTGATAAATAAAGAAAAAATTGTAATTTGTAAACATATAATTAATGACAAACTATTTGGAAATAAACATTTATGCATATGAAATTCAAAATGACAATTGTGAATACATATTAAATTTTGTAATACACAAACACACTCAACAAATTATAAATATACAATCATACATCTAAAATTCAAACAAGAATCATGAATACATATTAAATTTAACACAACCATTGAGATATATAATTTATAATTGAATTAAATTTATATAAAATATATTGAATATTTTAGTAAATTGTTAATTTTTTAAAAATTAGATAAAAAGTCTAATATTTTTTTAAGGTAAATATTTTTAAAATTATGAGATTATAATGCAAAAAGTGTCTATATATAGAAATGAAATCCAAATAAAAAACTTTATTATACTCAATCATGAACTTATATTGATTTTTTATAAATATTCAAAATACATTGTAATACACAAACAAACAAGTAAATACACAATTATAGCTATGAAATTCAAACAACAATCATGAATATGTATCAAAATTTGTAAATATATAGATAAACAAATTAAATACATAAACATATATATGAAATTCAAGCAACATCCATGAATCCATATTAAATTTTGTAAACACACCGACACAAACAAATTATAAATACATAATCATACATATGAAATTCACTCAACAACCATTAATACATATTAAATTATGTGAATACATGAACTTGAAACAAATTATAAACACACAAGCATACATATGAAGTTCAAGCAACAACCATAAATACATATATCAAATTTTGTAAATAAATAAACACACAAACATTAAACATAAAGAAACTGTAAAGACCAACATTGCATTTCAAATTTTTATCACTACCTTGAAATAACAATATACTTCGATAAAAATATATGTATATTTTAAAAGTATTTCTCTTAAAGAAATTCTATTGGGATGAGATCAATCTCTAAAAGTTTGAAACTTATTTGCCTCCTCCTTGTCCTAACTTCTAATATATAAATCTCCCCAAACGTAGTTTGTTTTTATAATTATTTTATAATATATATCAATATGTCATACACATTTATTATAAATACATACATGTAAATGAAACCCAATTAACAAACAAAAATGTACAAACATTACACTTCAAAGTTTTATCTCTACCTTTACCCTAAATAATAAATTAGTTAATAAATGAATTTGTATATATTAAAAGAGTTTCTCTTAGCTTCAAGAATCATATATTCTCTACTGACGAGGCCAACCATGTGAAGGCGGAAGCTCATTTGTCCCTCCCCTGCGCCCCCCCTCACTACTAACCTATACTACGCTCATCACTCACCCAACCCAATCTTCTATTTTATTTTAAAGCATATGTCAACATGTCACACACTTTCATTGTAAATAAACACTTAAATATCATCAACCACAAACACAATCACAAGCACAAACACAATCACAAAAAAAGTACAAAATACCATCAATCATCAAAATATAGTTAATACCCAACCGAATCTTTGGTTTTATTTTAAAGTATATATTAACATGCCACACACATTCATTGCAAATAAACACATAAAAGCCATCAATAACAAACACAATCACAAACAAGTACAAAATACCACCCATCATCAAAATATTATTGATACACAAACACAAACCAATTTAAATGCATTTTTAAGCATACAATTATTAAGAAAATTTTAAAATGTTTGAAGTATATATATTACCATTAACAAGTTGATTTAGTTTTTTTTTTCAATTAAATTTCATAATTCATACAATGTATCATTAAATAGTTTTATTTTAATTTAAAGTTTATCACAAAAAGGTACTTCTGAACAACTTAAAAAATAAAAATAAGAAGTGAAGAAAGAGAGACACTCCACACACCCTTAAGAATGACCATGGTTCATTCTTAAGGGCATTGAGAAGGGGCTTTTAAGCCCCTTCAAAATAATAATAATTTTTTTATTAAAAGATTTTTAAGAGTACTACACAATAAATAAATGAATGTTAAATCGTTACAATAGTGAATAATGTCATAATCCTTTCATGTCTTCTATCGGTAGCATGTAACTGCTTCATAGGTCATGGCCATGCAAATATATTCCTCTCATCCCCTGCAAAAGTAATATATTTTGAATGAAATTTAGTGACATTCCATATCATAACCTTCTACTTCTCAACCCAACAGACCCTGAAGCTAAAAACCTTATTCTATTACTTTAATGACCATAATAAGTATATCAAATACCATAATAGAACTAAGCAACCCAACAGACCCTAAAGCAAAAAACCTTATTCTATTACCTTAATGATCATAATAAGTATTACCAATACCATAATAGAACTGGGCATTTATTGGAGGAGGACATCACTTATCATAAGATTAACAGAGCCGAGTAAAACAGAGAAGAGTAGAACTCCAATTCTCCCATTCATCTGAAAAATGCCAATTTATGATCTTATAAACCCTGTTTCCCCTCACACTCCATCTCAACCACAAAACCAAAACTTATCATCTCCTTCCATAAAATATCAAAACCCTCCATAAAACCAACCCTCTTCCACTATAGCCCTAAATAAATGAATAAAAGACAAAGGTAAAGCTAACTTCATAGTTGAATTAATACGGGATATTCTTCATGTAAAGCTAAGTGTCAATACTGGTACTCATAATGCTCTTGCTCCATAGTTTGAGTCCAGTTTTATGGCGATGCAAAGGTTTTACTTAAACTTTAAAGACTAGGTAAGGCTGAATAGATTTTTGGATAGTTTCTAGGATCATTTCATCCTAAAGGTCCAGTCTAGTGAGTAACTGATTCCATGGTAGAGGGTTTCTCTAGTTAGTGAACCAACAATTCCATAGTTAAATGGTAGAGGGTTGATCTTCTTTACTTGATAAATAAACTTGAAACATCTAAATTGGTGGTATCGTTCTCTTATTTTTTATGTAAAGTTAGGAAAATTTGGACTCTAATCTTTATATCTATATTTACTTTATAGGATTACTTTCTTTCTATTTAACAGTTTTGTTTTCAATTCCTACTTTATTCCTACTTTCTATTTGACCATTCAAGGGCTAAAGGTTTAGCTGACAAATATTTCCTCAAATCAACTACTACAAAATTAAAAGCGTGGATATCTGTATTCTGGAACCCGTGAGTCCTCTGCTCTGTGCTTTGTGCCATGATTGCCATTTTCGACTCCAATTCTGCGCCATGATTGCCATACCCGAGTCCAATCTTTTTGAGAGCACGTACTTGTAAAGATAACACAACTGAAAATGAATTTTACAACCAATTAAAAAAAATTATGACAAAAGAATTTCGTACAAATAAAACTCACTACGCTAATCTAATTTTAATTATCTAAAATTTGAAAAATAGAAGGAAACAGATCCCCATACCGTAATTTGAAAAATAGAAGGAAACAGATCCTGCCATGAATCATGTTCACTTAATTATCTAAAATTTGAAAAATAGAAGGAAAAAGATCCCCATACCGTAATTTGAAAAATATAAGGAAACAGATCCTGCCATGAATCATGTTCACAGCACTTGCACGAGGCAGTAATCGCATGGCGCCATGCCAAGACAAAGCGTAGTCATGGTTGGCCATAGCTAATGCAACATTGCCCAGTTAACAGCTCAGTAGGGGCTGATCGATCTGCATTTGTCAAATCAAATTACTAAAATGAAATTGGGCTATAAATTTGAATCTTTAATAAAAAAAACAAGACAAATGCATCTACCTTATCTTGCTATGATGAATCCTTGCGCCTGCCCATTCGGAAATTGATGCAGGTACCATTTCATAATTATGTTTAGCCTGACAATTTCATAAACATAGCTAATTGAATGAAATCATAAAAATCAAAATAATGGCTGAAGTCTATGTCACTTACTGGGCCAATCGAAAATAAGTTTTCAGAATAAGAAAATAAAGAAACCCAATAAAGAAAATAAATAGAAATTTGCCAGAATTGAGGAGGATGTGGGTGGATATCTCGTCGTATAGCTGGGATTTAATCCTTACCCTGATTAAAAAATTTCAATCAGCGCTATGTTCATGTGATCGTTGAGTTCCAGCATATGTTCATGTGATCTTTGAGTTCCAGCATATGTTCCTGTCATCCCAGATGCCAGGAGTGCTATCGCAAAAACCTTTGAGCTCCAGCTGAAAGGCAACGAAAAGGAGTTTCAAGTTTAAATCAATATCGACCTATATTGCCTTTCTGGATAACAGTTTACGTCAATACGAGTATACATCAAAGAATATGGATCAGAAACTAAAATTTGCATACGATTTCCGGGATCAGGGTAGGCTATGCACACGAGAAATCCAGGTCCAATGTGAGCTATAAATTTTTTCCACCCCGGCTTCTCCTCCTGAAATATGTGAGCTAGATAACCCAGTTGTGTAAGATAATCCAGATTACTTTACAATCCCAATGCACGTTATATAAGAAAGGCCGCAACTATGCCAAAACTGGAAATGGCGTAATCTACCTGCATCTTTATTTTGGCTGATAAATCCAATCTGTTCGAACAGGCCGACGAGGATCTGGTAGGCGCTCTCCCAAACTGTTCTGATTAGAGTGCAGTTTCCTAGAACTCAAACTTTAATTGAAGCGCTGGATGTCACTCATTCCTTCACCTCTCAGTACCAACCAGACAAGACTCGACTCGACTCACACAAACCACACAACAGACCAGACTCATTCAAAACATGACATGGAGCTCCAAACATACAGACCAGACTCACGCAGACAGGCCTGAGAGGAGAAAGAAGAGAAGGGAATGGAAAGAAGAGATTCAAATTTGATAAAGGGTAGGAGAAAGAGATTCAATTTCATAAAGGGTGGAAAATTGAAATAAAAGATGATCTTCCTTTCTCAACGGTTATGCTTTTTTGGATTGCCAACTTTGCAAAAGCACACTGACACATGCCAGTTGTGTCCAAAACTGACAGTCGAGGGATTGCACGATGTTAAAAGATGTTGATTGAGGTTTAAAGTATTATTTGGAGAGCATCTTTTATTCAGGTTTAAAAAAACATAATTTACAATTTAAAGTAGGCTGACGTGTGCCAATGAGGGATGTCCATGTAAGAACAATATCTTATCTTGTAATCATGATTTATGACCATTATAAGCAAATAACTGGATGGAGTCTTACAGGTCATTGGACATATTGATTTTAACAATCATGCTTGATGGGTCTGCCAATAAAAAGCTGATAGGGTCAAATTAGATAAACTTTCTAAATTGGTAACGAGACATTTCATGTATTGCGGTAATAGTAGAGGAAACTGGGAAACTTATTCATGTGCATTCAATTCGAGAAATTCATTCCTGGGTATCAAGTTTGAGTTGATTTATTGGTTGAGATGAGAAGTGTTTAGTGTTCTTGCTTGAAAAGTTTTGTTGAATATGTATTATGTTTGACAAATTGAATTCGGAAAAAATGTTGGTGAGTTTTTGTTGTTGTTGTTGTTGTTATTGTTCTCTTTGGTGATTTTCTAGTCAAGAGGCTGCTTTCTTTGATCTAGTTATGGATAGTTAGATGAGGTGGAATATAATTAAGGAAATATCTAACTAAATATAGCTAAGTTTGTCTACAACTTTAGCATAATCTAGCCAAAAGAATGAGGCTTTTCATATGAATAAGAGTTCTCGTGATTATCTTGTGGTAGGCAGTGAAGGCACCATGGATGTCCTCACTACCTCTACCTACGATAGTATGTTGCAAGTCCTTGGAATTCATAGTAGACAATCTCATGCTTCTCTAAATCTCATGCTTCTCTAAGTACGGAATAAAAACCTGATGCATGAAAAAAGTTGAACACATGTAAAGGACTTGCAATTTGCAAATGAATGGGCTAAAGTATATAACTAATACAGATCAATGGCTAATCAATATGAGAATAAAGGCGATACAAAGCAGAAAATATCTCTTGCAAAGCCAAGTTTCCCTTGATTAAGCTGCTCAAAACATTGTTACGGGGAAAATTAGACTCGTAGTTTAGTTATGGATAATTTTTCATTGTAAAGGAAGGTCTCATGGTTAGGTTTTTGGTATGAATTGCATTGTCAACCATGTAAATAAAAAGTGCACATCTGCCTATATGGAAATCAAATATTAGAGCTAGGTAGAAGCAAGCTATGTGATCTACATTTGTTTCAATCCTTGAAGTTGACACCATAACTCTTTAAATTGAAGCATATTTGTGTGAAGTCAATTGGTATATTACCAATATGAAAGACAACTCTCTTTTAGATTACATAAGCCTTTTATGTCCATAGGCGATAATGAAGAAGAAAGGAACTTGTCATATGGTATGATCATTATGACTGAGATAGAAGATCCCATAGCCTTCTATGGCATGCCTAAACTTTGGATGATTGATTGACAAGAATTTAGTAAAACACATTGAAACATTTTATACTCAATGACTTTTCTGTCCTTGCTTCAAATTGCTATTAAAATGCAAATTTATAGTGCGTTCAACTTGAATATCTGGAAAAAATGTAAGATGTCCCTTGAAAGTCTATAGTTATGTTTTTTTCTTGTTGATGTGACTTAACGTTAATTTGATTCAGCAATTTGTTTTGCTAATGCGGCATTTCATGATGTAACCAAGGGTGATTTTTATGTCTTGCTTTGTTATGTTTAATCGCCTTGCTTATTTATTTAGTCTCTGAGAAATGAGCATTTTTTGGGATATTTTTTTAAAGTGAAGTTGTTTGTCCTATATTATAGCGTAATAAGAAGAATCTAGGTTTCTCACGTATACTTCTTCTCCATTGCACTTTGCTGATCTAATATGTGGGGTGCAAAACAATGCGAATGGTAGATTCTAGAAATACAAATCCCAAAGATATTTTGCTACAGGCAACAGGACTTAGAAATGCCTTGGGATTGAAATTGACCAAATTGAAAACACGACATATGATTACAAAACAAAGTGTTTAGGGGACATGGAATACTGATTCAGAATCTAAAGTGAGGTATAACTTATTGCAAGCTCTACTTAGTGCATTATACCAATGTTCCACCAAGTTTCCAGGACATGGGGACATTGGAGCGGGGAAATGCAACAGTGGCCTATATAGAAGTTTCCCTCAAATTTTAGGAAATGTGAAAGGTGACGTTGGGGTCTTCAACATAGGGGAACTTGCCAGAAATACTACAAAATTTATATTAGAACACATAAAATTTGAAAGTTGGAGCGTAAGTCATTAAAGTCTTTAAGATTAATACAAGTTTACAACATACATCAAATGAAATACATCCATAGTCCATACATAAACTATAAGTGATAAAACAAAATTGGAAATACAACCATATTGAATAGAGAAATGAAATCGAGGTTACTGAGAAGGAAAATAGTGGATAGCGTGGTTCTTTATCATTTTTTTTTATTAAAAAATGTCAAAGGAAAAGTGGGGATGCCATTCTTAGGAGGGAGAGGTTTCCCTTCTACATTTCCTTGAGTTTCCCAAAAAATGCTCATTTATTAGAGACTAAATAAATAAGCAAGGCGATTAAAAATAACAAAGCAAGACATAAAAATCACCCTTGGTTTCATCATGAAATGCAGCATTAGCAAGACAAATTGCTGAAACAAATTAACGTTAAGTCACATCAACAAGAAAAAAAACATAACTAGAGACTTTCAAGGGACATCTTACGTCTTTTCCAGAGATTCAAGTTGAACACACTATAAATTTGCCAATTTTGATAGCAATTTGAAGCAAGGATAGAAAAGTCAGAGTATAAAATGTTTCAATGTGTTTTACTAAATTCTTTTGAATCAATCATCCAAAGTTTAGGCATGGGATAGAAGGCTATGGGATCTTCTATCTCAACCATAATGATCGTACCACATGACAAGTTCCTTTCTTCTTTATTATCGCCTATGGACATAAAAGGCTTATGTAATCTAAAAGAGAGTTGTCTTTCATATTGGTAATATAACCATTGACTTCACACAAATATGCTTCAATTTAAAGGGGTATGGTGCCAACTTCAAGGGAAAAACTATATGTAGATCACATAGCTTGCTTCTACCTAGCTCTAATATTTGATTTCATGATATAGGAGATGTGCACTTTTTATTTACATGGTTGACAGTGCAGTTCATACCAAAAACCTAACCGTGAGACCTTCCTTTATAATGAAAAATTATCCATAACTAAACTAGGAGTCCAATTTTTCCAGTAACAATGTTTTGAGCAGATTAATCAGGGGAAACTTGGCTTTGCAACAGATATTTTCTGCTTTGTATTGCCTTTATTCTCATACTGATTAGCCATTAATCTGTATTAGTTATATACTTTAGGCCATTCATTTGCAAATTGCAAGTCCTTTATTGCTGCATGTGTTCAACTTTTTTCATGCATCAAGTTTTTATTCCGTACTTAGAGAAGCATTAGATTGTCCTCTATGAATTCCAAGGACTTGCAACATACTATCGTAGGTAGAGGTAGTGAGGACATCCATGGTGCCCTCACTGCCTACCACAAGGTAATCACGAGAACTCTTATTCATATGAAAAGCCTAGTTCTTTTTGCTAGATTATGCTAAAGTTGTAGACAAACTTAGCTATATTTAGTTAGATATTTCCTTAATTATATTCCACCTCAACTAACTATCCATAACTAGATCAAAGAAAGCAGCCTCTTGGCTAGAAAATCACCAAAGTCAACAACAACAACAACAAAAAACTCACCAACATTTTTTCCTAATTCAATTTGTCAAACATAATACATATTCAACAAAACTTTTCAAGCAAAAATACTAAACACTTCTCATCTCAACCAATAAATCAACTCAAGTTTGATACCCGGGAATGAGTTTCCTGAATTGAATGCCCATTAATAAGTTTCCTAGTTTCCTCTACTACTACAACAATACATGAAATGTCTCATTACCAATTTCAAACATGACTGTTAAAATCAACATGTCCAATGACCTGGAAGACTCCATACAGTTATTTACTTACAACAATACATGAAATGTCTCATTACCAATTTCAAACATGACTGTTAAAATCAACATGTCCAATGACCTGGAAGTATCCATACAGTTATTTCCTTATAATAGTCATGAATCATGATTATAGTCATGAATCATGATTAGAAGATCAGATATTGTTCTTACATGGGCACCCGCTAATTCGCACACGAATTCGCACACGTCAGCCTACTTTAAATTGTAAATTATGTTTTTTTAAACCTGAATAAAAGATGCTCTCCAATTAAAACTTTAAACCTCAATCAACATCTTTTAACATCGTGCAATCCGTGACTGTCAGTTTTTGACACAACTCGCAAGTGTCAGTGTGCTTTTGCAAAGTTGGCAATCCAAAAAAAGCATAACCGTTGAGAAAGGAAGATCATCTTTTATTTCAATTTTCCACCCTTGTATGAAATTTGAATCTCTTTCTTCGACCCTCTTATTTCCATTCCCTTCTCTTCCTTCTCCTCTCAGGACTGTCTGTATGTTTGGAGCTCCATGTCATGTTTTGAATGAGTCTGGTCTGTTGTGTGGTTTGTGTGAGTCGAGTCGAGTCTTGTCTGGTCTGCGTGTATGTGTTGTGTTGTTTGGAATGAGTGACGTCCAGCGCTTCAATTAAAGTTCGAGTTCTAGGAAATTGCACTCTGATCAGAACAGTTTGGGAGAGCGCCTACCAGAAATACTGGGCAGATCCTCGTCGGCCTGTTCGAATAGATTGGATTTATCAGCCAAAGTAGGCGGGCTTTCTTATATAACATGCATTGGAATTGTAAAGTAAACTGGATTATCTTACACAACTGGGTTATCTCGCCATTTAATTATTTTCATTTTTCAAATATTTCAGGAGGAGAAGCCAGGGTGGAAAAAATTTATAGCTCACACTGGACCTGGATTTCTCGTGTGCAGAGCCTACCCTGATCCTGGAAATCGTATGCAAATTTTAGTCTCGGATCCATCTTCTTTGATGTATACTCGTATTAACATAAACTGTTATCCAGAGAGGCAATATAGGTCGATATTGATTTAAACTGGAAACTCTTTTTTGTTGCCTTTCAGCAAGTTTTAGGGGGCTGGAGCTCAAAGGTTTTTGCGATAGCACTCCTGGCATCTGGGATGACAGGAACATATGCTGGAACTCAACTATCACATGAACATATGCTGGAACTCAACGATCACATGAACATAGCGCTGATTGAATTTTTTTAATCAGGGTAAGGATTCAATCCCAGCTATACGACGAGATATCCACCCACATCCTAGTCAATTCTGCCAAATTTCTGTTTATTTTCTTTATTTTCTTATTCTGAAAACTTATTTTAGATTGGCCCAGTAAGTGACATAGACTTCAGCCATTATTTTGATTTTTGTGATTTTATTCAATTAGCTCTGTTTATGAAATTGCCAAGCTAAACATAATTATGAAATGGTACCTGCATCAATTTTCGAATCGGCAGGCGCAAGGATTCATCATAGCAAAATAAGGTAGATACATTTGTCTTGTTTTTTTTATTATAGATTCAAATTTACAGCCCAATTTAATTTTAGTAATTTGATTTGACAAATTCAGATCGATCATCCCCTACTGAGCTGTTAACTGGGCAATGTTGCATTAGCTATGGCCAACCATGACTACGCTCTGTCTTGGCATGGTGCCATGCGATTACTGCCTCCTGCAAGTGCTGTGAACATGATTCATGGCACGAGCAAAGGATTGGCAGGATTCAAATTACGGTATGGGATTTGTTTCCTTCTATTTTTCAAATTTTAGATAATTAAAATTAGATTAGCCTAGTGAGTTTTATTTGTACGAAAATCTTTTGTCATAATTTTTTTTAATTGGTTGTAAAATTCATTTTCAGTTTTGTTATATCTTTACAAGTACGTGCTCTCAACAAGATTGGGCTCGAGTATGGCAATCATGGCACAGGATTGGACTCGAAAATGGCAATCATGGCACAAAGTGGAGAGCAGAGGACTCAAGGGTTCCAGAATACAGGTATCCGCGTTTTTAATTTTGTCCTAGTTGATTCAAGGAAATATTTGCCAGCTAAACCTTTAGCCCTTGAATGGTCAAACAGAAAGTAGGAATTGAAAACAAAACTATCAAATAGAAAGTAATGCTATAGAGTAAGAATAGATATAAATATTGGAGTATAGATTTTCCTAACTTTATATAAAAAATAAGAGAACGATACCACAAACAACCTAGATGTTTCAAGTTTATTTATCAAGTAAAGCAGATCAACCCTCTACCATTTAACTATGGAATCATTGGTTCACTAACCAGAGAAACCCTCTACCATGAAATGAGTGATCACTAGATTGGACCTTTAGGATGAAATGCTCCTAGAA
Organism: Pseudotsuga menziesii; assembly: GCA_001517045.1. Classification (NCBI taxonomy): domain Eukaryota; kingdom Viridiplantae; phylum Streptophyta; class Pinopsida; order Pinales; family Pinaceae; genus Pseudotsuga; species Pseudotsuga menziesii. Next base: position 1,106 of record LPNX010009999.1, on the reverse strand, counting down.
ACTATCCCAAAATCTACTCAGCCTTACCTAGTCTTTAAAGTTTAAGTAAAACCTTTGCATCGCCATAAAACTGGACTCAAACTATGGAGCAAGAGCATTATGAGTACCAGTAGTGACACTTACCTTTACATCAAGAACATCCTGTATTAATCCAATTATGAAGTTAGCTTTACCTTTGTCTTTTATTTATTTATTTTGGGTTATAGTGGAAGAGGGTTGGTTTTATGGAGGATTTTGATATTTTATGGAAGGAGATGATAATTTTTGGTTTTATGATTGAGATGGAGTGTGAGGGGAAATAGGTTTTATAAGATCATAAATTGGCATTTTTCAGATGAATGGGAGAATTGGAGTTCTACTCTTCTCTGTTTTACTCGGCTCTGTTAATCTTATGATAAGTGATGTCCTCCTCCAATATATGCCCAGTTCTATTATGGTATTGGTAATACTTATTGTGGTCATTAAGGTAATAGAATAAGGTTTTTTGCTTTAGGGTCTGTTGGGTTGCCTAGTTCTATTATGGTATTTGATATACTTATTATGGTCATTAAAGTAATAGAATAATTTTTTTTGCTTCAGGGTCTCTTGGGTTCAAAAGTAGAAGGTTATGATATGGATGGCTCATTGGATGAAGGTGACTAGTTGGAATATGTTGATAGTTACATTTTAGGAGGGTTGGGTTGGTTATTCTTTTATTATAGGATATTGACTAGTGGATTGGGTTGTGTAATAGAGGTGATAGTAGTTACAATCTATGATGTATAAATCACACCTTCACCTATGGAATTTCAGTTTCTTTAGTTTTTAAGATAAAGGAGAGGTTTAGTGGCCTTATGTTGCTATATTGAGGATCAACTAGAGAAGATGCTACTTTATTATAAGCAATTATAGAATCATAAATCCTAAGATTATGTGTGATGTTCATAACCTCAACATCTAGGAATTTTTTGATGGCATCTTCATAAGTTAGGGGTAGTTCTTTGCTCGCTCAATCTATAGATCATCTTGTTACGGAGAGAAATTCCTATGGCTTGGGGTACCACAACAGACAGCTAGACTCCAGAAATCAATCTTCTCCAATATGCAATAGAAATAAACAATATAAC
>LPNX010009956.1:32964-42971 GCA_001517045.1 Pseudotsuga menziesii | reverse complement strand
CTTACCACTTAATACCCCAAGTAAAGAACTTGTTGATCAAGCTTGCTTGATTGACTATGTTGGGTGTGATGAAAGCCTAGAATGTGCAGGCTGTCCGACCTTACGGTGCCCTTTTTGTTTTGATTTGTAGGTCTTAACAGGTACAACTTCGAATGGACTCATCAATCCCTCTTATCACCCCATTCACAAGCTATTTAGAATGGAAGTTGAAGATGATTGCATCTCTGAAGAGACGAGGTGTCTATGAGGTTTCTATTGAACTTGGAAAAGAGTCTTATGAGAATGAGAATGACTGGCTAAATTATGGTGATAGAGCTTATGGAGCAATAGGTCTGGCCCTTTCTCCTATCTTGTACTACCTTATTTGTTCTGCTGAATACCCAAAGGAAGTCTGGACAGTATTGGACAGAACCTTTGGCAAGCACAATGAGGATCATAATAGTACTTTGGAGATTACACCTAGCACCACAAGAGTTCTTTTCTCAAAAGTCTCATCCTCTACTCTCTCTGATGAAGTTGTTCAAGATGAAGATGAAGCAGAATCTTCTACACATTCAATTCGAATTGAAGAAAGTCTCCATAAAGTGACTCCTTCTCCTAATGCTCCGGAATTTCATGAGATCTTTGATATCCCATATTCTCATATTGCTGAAATATAAGAAGACATTCGAATCTATGATGTTGAAGAAAAATACTGCTGCACTTCCATGCAAACATCCACCAGTGATTTTCCTTTGAATTCTGTGCAAAATTTACCAGTAATTGCTTCCGAAAGTGAGGAGAAATTTGAATTTTCTTCCTCTAATGTTGCTTCTGGTGTGAAAATATGTGATACCTTGGATATTTTGGAAGAAATATCATATTACCAGAGTGATCCATTCGCTCCCCATGATATAGATCTTTCAGCAAATTCCTGCAGGATTGCATGCACCAAAATTCAGAATTTTGAAGAAGAAGAAAACTGTGCATCTACCGTCTCGGTTGACCATAATTTTGGATCTGATATGAACCTTATTGGATCTGATATGATCTTATTTGGATATGATCTGATATTTATTGGTTCAAAATTTCAAGTTCATAAACCTTAAGTACTGCTTGTAGCTGTTCTCATCAACAGTATGAAGAAACAAGTACAACAAGTCTCCTACAAAACTGCTGTTGGGGATTTGATTTCAATTCATAGTTTTGGATATATTGTGAACTTATTTAGATCTGATTTACATTCTGATATGATATTATTTTTTTCATATTTTAAAATCCAAGATCTTTCAGTCATGCTTGTAGCTGCTCTCACCAATTCTGGTGTGAAAAATCAAGTACCGCAGTTTTTCTTCAATTTTGCTGCAGAGGATTTGGTGTTAGTTTCCTCTTATGAGGTTGCTGATATTTTATTTTTTGAATAATTAGATATTTTTGAAGCTATATTAGATTATGGAGCTCAAGCATTCTCTCTCCAGAGTCCCATGGATTCTCTACCTTTGGTCACAAGCTCATCTCCTCACAGAACTAGTAAAGAGGAAGACATTCTGCATTCGCTTGGACACTTGCTCCTAATATTTGGGGCTGATTTTACCATTCATGGTTTTTTGTTCAAGGATGAAACATATCAGTTTCTTGAGTATTCCACATATGGTTTGAATCCTCAAGAAACTTTTCTCTCTCTTCAGATGATTTCAGCTACTCTACATGGGTCTAGTTTTCACCGTGCTGCTGCTTATATTTCTAATTCAGTTGAGTGCATTGTTCTTCTTCCAAAGTGGAATATTCCTCCAGACATAGTCATTTAGTTTGGATTCAGAGTTTCACATGCCCAGTCTCAGGATTCTACTGCATAAAAGAACCAATTCTTGATTTACTGCTTAGTTTGAGGGGGGGTATTTTTCCCATGAGGTTTTCCTTGTTTCCTTGGTTATATTAAGCAGTTACTTTATTGTACAGGGTGACCTATGGCCTTTGTTGCCAGGGCCCTAGCATTTTTATGCATATATGTTTTCTAACTCTTCCTGAGTATAGCTTAAGGGGGGGTGTTGGAGACATTTACCATCATACACACTCTTTTGGTCAAATTGGCCTAGTTAAACCACTATCCTAAGTTTAGTTGACATCAGTGGAGCATTAATTGCCAAAATCCAGTCACACCCATGCCTACCTACAGTCAAGGAGGCTAACTTAGCCTTCTCCTATAGTCAAGGAGGCTAACTTAGCCTTCTCCTATAGTCAAGGAGGCTAACTGGAGCACTCCGGGGGTGATCTGTGTGACATTAATGCACCTAATTGCTAACTGGTGGTTACAATCAGTTCAACTAGTCAGTTACAGTCAGTTAAGGCACCTCCAGTCATTAAATATATTATTTAATGATTATTTATTATTATTTAATGAACTGGAGTCAACAAGGCACCTCCACCAACTTCTGATGGTCAGTTCAGCCTCAGTTAACCTCATCGGGGTTCATTGGAGTCATGGAGCACTAGCACTTGATAATTGGATTGCTATGACATGTGTTTGATCTCCTTCAGTTGAGATTCAGTCATTTATTGCACTCCGACTTCAGTTAGGGTTTGGTGAGTCAATTAGAGTTTTGGTCAAGTGGTTAACTGAGTGAGATTGAATGGTTGAGAGTCAGTTAAGCTAGACTCACTCATTGAATTCGAATTGTCTCCTTAGGTATTCGAATTATTCATGGAGTTAAGCCATTGCTCAGCATTGGAATTGTAACCCATTATTGTTTATTAAATATACAGAGAGGAAACCATTCTGGTTCCGATTATTTCCAATTCATGAGTATTTGTTGATTATTCTTTGATGATTTTGATTCCTATTTCCTAGATCATGTGCAAGAATTAATAATCACTAGCAGGAATGTGATGATCTCCTTTAGTTGCTTCAGGTGTACCTTCTTTTTCTGCTTCTCTTCGGTTGCTGGCCCACTCATGGTATGGTTCTCTTTTGGATCTATTGGTGGACTAGGTAGGCTTACCTTGCAGGCTCCCTCCTGTCATGTTATGCAATAATGATTCATTTATAGCTCGCTGTTCCTTTCTTTCATTTAGACTTTCTCTGAAACGTTTCAGTTCATCTTGAAGACTGTGCAAAGTTTTCAGCACATCAGAGTTTAGCTCGACCACCAAGTTTACTTCTAGAGTGGGGGTGGTCATTTCTTCTTGCCAGCTATTTTCTCCCTCAGTATTCATAAACTGGATAGTGCTGTAAAAATTTTCCTGTAACACAAAAATTTTTAATAGAAGCAAAAATTTCTGTTAGTAACAAAAATTACTTATCATACTTTACTTTCTTTGCATGAATGCCTAGTGCGCCCATAAGTCTCTCAGTATTGACATTGGGCTCTCATACCACTTGTAATGTCCCCAAAATTTAAAAAAAATAATTTATAGGCTAGTAAAAACTACCTGAAGGGGATCATTATTATTCATGCGGAATTACATGCGCTACTTAAAATTTCGATCTCTTCAAAAACTGCTCATACTGTCTTGTTAACCTCTTATCCATTCAATGATTATTAGTTCATCTACTTCTTATGTCTTAATTTTTTTATTTAAACTATTTGTACATCTTAGTTATTACTGTCGGTGAATTAATGAATTGTATAGTTCATTGTTTTACTCATGCACATGTGTACTCTGTTTATTAAATATAAACTAACGTAACTTTGTTGATGGGAATAAAGTGGTGGAGTGGTGGGACTTGTTCTCCCATGATGGTTTGAGAGGTAAGGTATTACTTGGTTATGTAGGTTTACTTAGTTCAATCGAACTAAGGCACCTTCTCTTTTACTTACGCAGTTCATTACTTTGTGATGGGATCGGGTGTAAAGTGTGTTTGATCGTCTCGATCCTAGAGGACCCGCTACTAGTTGTTATGTTGCTTGTCGACTTGGATATATAACTTGGTAAGTGTCGTTATTGTCAATTTAGCTATTACGGATAAATTTCTTGTACATTGATTATTCTTTATTATGGTTTTAAATTCATCATTCTAGATGTCATTAATATCTTTTTCATGCTATGTATATTTTTACTATAGTTTTTAACATCTCTTATGTTCTTTTATTGGCAGGTTATTACATTTGGTTCGAGGGCAGCGCTTTGGATTTTATAGTCCGAGAGATTATCATGGCATACTTTGTATGCCATGGTGCTTAAGCCTAAACACCTTGTCACTAGGGTAATTAAAACCCTAAGCTCTAAACTTATGGACTAAACTTTATCTACGTACCTAAGCAAGGATTCTTAGACTTTGTACTAGCGCAACCTATGGCTAAGTATTTTGTAATATTATCATAGTGCAAGCTTTGTAATATGTTAACGTTGATGTTAGAGTTTGGGATGACAATATATATGGTATAAACCATACGTTTGCAGGGTTTAAGCGTTGGTATGGAGGGTGGTATTAAATGATACCTTGTAACAAGGATTGACTATGGGATTGGTTTTGATAAATCGTTAATAGACTCCAACTTGGTGCATTTATCGTTCTTGGAATTCATGGAATCCCCAAATCTTAGGGCTTGGATCATGATTCAGTTTGGTCATTTTGTTATGGTCTGTGGGGAAAAGGGGGTCTCGGCTCTGTGCTACGAAGGAGATCATGGTAAGCTTTCTCTGTCTCGTGTCTACATTCTATGCTTGGTTTTGTGGCTCCTTCATCGTTTACTCCTAAACTCTGTCGTGTTGGTTTGTGCTTGCAGGTAGCAGGACAACGATGGTGGGATGGCTCCACTTCGCTACGATATGGTTTCTATGGTTTTTCTTTGGGTCTTGACATCCATGGGAATTTATTTCGCGACATTTATTGGAAACAGGGTTTTAAAGTAATGTAATGAATGTATTTTAAATAAAAACAATTTGGGCTTGCATGCCCACACGATTCGATTCCTCTTACTGGTTGCAATATATGGATTTATGATATCATTTTTTATGTTGTTTTACTATGATATGATTTACTGTATAATATATATTATTTAATTTAGCTATGGTAATGTTTATTGAGTTATGTAATTTTGTTTATGGTTATGATCAATGAATAGTAAAGGACCACATGGATGGTCACAATGCCTCCTTTGATTATTTATAATGTTCTTTCATTTATGTGGAGTATTTTTAATGTAAATTTGTACTATGGATACAGACCTTGAAAGGTATTAGATGGGTTATTTAATTCTGGAAATAATTGTATAGATAATTTTCATAACGGTTTATACCTAATGGTATTTTTTATATGTATATATAATTATCTTATAAAATTGTTCTGTTTGTAAATAATACCCTAAAGTATCTATATAGTATATTTATTTCTTTTAACTTACTCCTATGAATAAACCTACCATAATTTGAAACATGTCTCTACTGACAAATGTAATATGTCAGTAGAGATATAAATAATGGGTGAACATTAAATAGCAGGTCTAGACTTACCTAGTTTACGGTATTAATTTCTCAGTATTAAATGAATATATCAAAAAAAAATTAGAGATAGAAACCTAGCTACAAACAGACTATGATAATATTTACCATCCTAGGAAGTGTTGAAGAGAATAAAAACCCTAGCAAAATCTAGACAGAACATCAATTACCTAGGGTTAGTAAATTCCTTGGAAACATTCAACTAACATATTCAATATATAATCTAGAAAATAGCATTGACACTCTATGGTTATATTTTAAGAAATGGAACCCTAGGAGATATGGATAGAACCAATCAATTCCAGGGTTAATCATATATATAAAATCATTTACATAAAGCAACCAACATTTACCCTAGAAATGAACTTTGACATACTAAGAACTCATACTTGTAATTTATCTTCCTGAAGATCCTTTGAAGGATGAACCTACACACTTTTTTAAATAACCAGCATTATCAATTTAATATAGATCTGACGTCTAATTTTGATGACCAAATCACTTGGGAACTACCACGTTCCTCCCAACCATGACCCGGAACTATTCTTGGTTCTAATCCAGATCCCCCCGAGCTAGAATCCAACATGCAAGTAGCTTAGAGATCCTAAGGTAGGTTTTCCTAACTGGTATTCAGTTCTCAATCAGTCCTCTTTTCCTTGCAAGAGAAATTTCTCCAAGAAAACACTTGAGAGCAAAAGCAGGCAGAATAATAATTCTCCAAGAGAAAAATTAGAACCCCCAATCCTCTGCTTGGCTTGAGTCTTTACAGACAGACTTTTCAGTCAAAGGGGTAGTTAAATCAAGAAATCCTTGATTTCCTGATTTCACCCTTTTTAATTTACTGGGGTAATTTTTTATTCTTAACATGTCACGTCCCCATGCCTCTGACCGGCAAGGAGGACGCGACTACAAGATTTAACCACCCGGGCTAAAAGCCCCATGAACATGTACATGCATAAAATTTGCAGAAACATAATGCTGAAAGAAAATGCATTGGAATAAAACATGCACTTATGCAAACATCTATCAGGCACAGCGGAACATCATACATTGAAGCAAGCAATCATTTTAACATGTTCATCATTTTCATATCATTGACAGAAAATAAGGTTGCAGAAGTAAAATAGGCAAGACCACTTATCTTATGAAAACTCCTTCCGCAACCAGCTACGTCGCTGCAACGTTCCACCCAACCATAGGCCAGCGTGCTCCTTAATCTCTCAGCAGCACTACCACCCCCGAGCTGGGCATGATTCTCCAAGGAATAAGGGAACTAGCAGGCTTACACATAGCCAAGGATACACAAAACACACAGCCAAGCCAACACAGTTGGGTTTATCAGGCCATTAAGGAGTTGGGAAAGGCTAAATGCTAAGCTGGTGAGATCATTACAAAGCCAAGAACACCTACACCAAAACTAGCCTGACCTCTAAGACACCCAAACACACCCAACACAAGGAATCAGTCCCTTCTCTGCTACACAGTCCCTCAGGCCCTGCATTCCATTCCAGTGCTATTCAGGGGTGATGGAGCAGAAGGCCAGCCCTCTAGCTCTGTCTGTGTGGTTTCCAGCCACCAGGTTTATCAAGAAAATCTAAGCCAACATCCCTGCTCCTCTCATAGTCCAAAGACCAACCATTGCACTCAGGCAATCAATTTAGCTATCACAGCTTAAACCAGGGAAAACAAACTCCGAGTCATTCTTGGCCCTATCGTGGCCAAAATGACTCTCCGGTGAATTTACAACAGTCCCCAACTTGTAGGGAAGACCACAACAACCACAGCCAACAATGTGGGAGAACACAATCCATCATGGGCAACGAGATCACCAATAAAACATATACAGACCATGCTGGGGAAGAAATTACAGTCTCCCAACCTATGGGTGAGCGTGAGAAACAATGCAGAACCCACAATCAGTCGGTGGGGAGTGGATACGACCACATCATCCGCAAATCCCCGGGGGAAGAAACGACGTGGGTAAAACCTAGAAGGTTATATGCGTGAGAGAGCAACCAAGAATTCCACTCCTGCGTGAAGGTGAACAAAACGATCAGCAAAAAATGGAGAACGCAAATCAGAAGTGTGTGAGAGCTTCAGCACTGCCGTGGAGTGAGTGGTAGACCTGCGTGAGTGAGGACGGTGATTTCTTCCATTGTGAAGTCAACCGTGGTGGTGGAGTGTGCGTGTGGGTGAGGACTGACAGTCCTTCCACCCCACTCCCAAAACCATTAACTGCCTCAACCACCAGCAACCATTATTCAACGAAGGTGGTTGGATAACACAAGGGGAGAAGACACATGGATTTTCACCCTATTGGCCAAGGTTTGACAAATTCCCCCACATCCTTATCCTTGGGAAAAATCATGCCCCTTTCGATTTAGTTGCCGCGATCGTAGCTGGTCGGGCTCATTTAATTAATTATAGATGCATATTTACATGATGACCAACATAATATATGCCGCATGCCCCGATATACCATCGATGACAATTCAAAACATAACATGACTGATCAATGGTGGGGCCTTGGCCTTTAGCTCTACACCATGATCATTTACAATATATACATCATATACATTTAATGCAACGGGGTCAAAACCGGGGTGTTACATTCCCCTCCCCCTTCAATAGCACTATCCTCAGTGCTTTACAAAATTGAACAAAATGCTACACTGGTATCGCCTTAGTGTTTCGAAAAATTGAACAAAAATGGATGGGCCAATTGCATGGAATCCTCCAGCTCCCATGTGGCCTCTTCAAGTCTGTAGTGCTCCCATTGCACCTTTACCTGACCTATGGTTCGGTTCCGGAGCATTGTGACCTTCCTGTCGAGGATGCGCATTGGCTCGATTCGGAACTCTCCCTCGGGTTCCACCTGAATCACATCCCAATTTATCACATGGTTAGGATCATGTACATATCTCTTGAGCAAAGAAACATGAAAAACATTATGAGCTCTAGTGCTAGCAGGCAATGCAAGTCTATATGCAACTGGCCCTATTCTTTCAAGCACTTCAAACGGTCCACAATATCTCGGTGACAACTTGGCACAACTTCCAAGATTCAAGGAACTCTTCCTTTCCCTCACTCTAAGGTAAACATGATCCCCAACACTGAACTCCCTGTTCACCCTATGCTTATCTACATAGCTTTTCTACCTGTCCTGCGCTGCTTTCAGCTTCTGCGTGATCTTGACAACCTCTTGCTCCATTTCCCTGAGCAATTCTGGTCCAAGCACAATCCTGTTCACTGGATTATCCCAAGTCACTGGTGTCCTACACCTTTTCCCATACAAAGCTTCATACAGACTAATCCCCAAGGATGCCTGATGTCCATTGTTATAAGAAAACTCTACCAAGTGTAGGTAATCTTCCCACTTGGTTGGTTTGTCCATTACGTACATGCGAAGCATGTCTTCCAGCACCTGACTAACTCTCTCTGTCTGACCATCTGTCTGAGGATGGTATGCAGTGCTGAAGTTTAGCTTTGTACCCAAATCTGCAAACAACCCCTTCCAAAAGTTGGAAGTGAACTTGACATCTCTATCAGAAACTATTTCCTTCGGCAATCCATGCAATTTGAATATCTCCTTCATGAATATCCTTGCAATGTCGCCAGTGTCATATGTAGACTTAACCGGTATTAAATGTGCTTCCTTTTTCAACTTGTCTACCACAACCATGATGGAATCATGTTGTCTCCAAGTTGTTGGCAATCCTGTAATAAAATACATAGAAATAACTTCCCATTTCCATTTTGGAACTAGCAAAGGTTGCAACAAACCTGGTGGATGTTGATGCTCAACCTTTACCTATTGACACTTCATACACCTTGAAATGTACTCAGCCATATCCCTTTTCATTCCTGGCCAGAAGTACTGCTTTCTGGCTGTAGCGATTGTTTTCTGATATCCTGGGTGACCAGAATATGGAGCTTGATGGATTTCATCCATAACAACTCTCCTCAAATCTGCTACATCTGGAATATAAATTCTACCTTTATAAGTGATAAGTCCATATTCTTCCAATTTATATCCCTCATACCTCTTCTCAATACTTTGCTGCTGCAACTTGTCTTTTACCTGCTCATACAATTCATCTCCAGCAACATGATCAACAATCTGCTGCCTCAAATCTGATTGGCAAACACTAAGAGATGCCACATGCATTTCCTGTATCTTCTTGCTAAGTACATAAACTACCTTGTTTTCTTTTCTCTTTATGTGCTTGATTTCAAAATCAAACTCACATAAAAATTCCAGCCATCTTGCTTGCCTAGCATTCAGAGTAGGCTGATCAAATAGATACTTCAGACCACAATGGTCCGTCCTGAGCTCAAATCTCCTGCCCATCAAGTAATGTCTCCACATCTTGAGAGCATGTACTATGGCTGCAAGCTCTAGGTCATGAGTGGCGTAGTTCTTCTCATGCTCCTTCAGCTTTCTTGACTCATAACATATCACGTGGTTGTCCTACATAAGGACTCCTCCAAACCCTTGTCTGCATGCATTGGTACACACCACAAAATCTTTCTCTGGATTTGCAACCTTCAACATTGGTGCACTGGTGAGAAGACTCTTCAACTAC
>LPNX010009956.1:0-27722 GCA_001517045.1 Pseudotsuga menziesii | reverse complement strand
TACTTGTTAACATTTGTCTTTGGGCATCATGTATCATGATCCCTAGACTTAACGACACTTCTTTATGAAGTTCAAGTAGATAGATGGATTAGGTCTACTAGTCTAGGAAACTCTAAACATCCTTGCATGTTGGATTTCCTTCGTATAGCATGGTAGCTCTTCAGTACTTTGATGAGAATACATAAATTTGAAATTTCATTTAATCACTTATAAATAAGTATGATGATGATCAATATTTTTCTCGAGCTGTTTTCGCTCGGAAGTTATTAAATTCTTTTCAGTAGCCCCTGACTCCTACCAGAGCACATGCTCATTGCTTATAATAGGGAGTTACAAACATAGCGCACTTCCAGAGCTCTCACTCAACACTAAATGCTAATATGTACTTGTACGATACACCTAGGGATACAATGGCCAAGGATCTGATGCTCTAGAGCTTATACTCAACATCAACATTGAATGCTCCAGAGGTTATGCCCCACATTTCCAATTATATTTTCATGTGTTCTAGAGATTTATGCTCAACAAAAATGTAAGTACTCATGTGCTCCAGAGCCTCTCACTCAACAAAAATCATCTCATTGATCATGTGCTTCAAGGTCCATTCCCAACACAAAACACTTCATCAATCATGTGCTTTAGGGTCCACGCCCAACACAAAACATATATATACATATATATCATCAACAATTGGCTTAATCCCAATATACAAAACAAATCATCATGTTCATATGCAGTGGGGTCTTCGACCCAAAAATAAAACATCAATATAATCATCATGATCAATAGGTTCATGCCTATAAATGGTAGGTTCAAAATTCGGGACATTACATTACCCTTATGACCTCATACATTAGGGGGCATCTATTATAGCTAATTTTACCAAACTTGGTAGATCACATTTTTATGGCCTTCCGTATCCCTATGCAGACTCTTTGGACCCCCCTTGCTCAAAATATACTTTGATGTAAGAAATACCTTAAAAAATCCCTAATTATTGCTATGCGCGGGTCACAAGATTACATATCTTGTGTACATGCAACTTGTCCCACTATGATCCACATACATCAAGAAATGTGCCCAAAAGAAATTATTTTGTTGTTTTCCTCATCAAGTCACAAATAACTTGACCTTTGGCCTTCCATATGCCTGGAAATGCTCTGAATCGACCCTTCACTTCCTATTGAAGTAATATATATTGAGCCTCTTGGATGCATTAGAGGAGGATAATTTATGAGATGAAGGAAACTATAGTGGATTTGTGCCCCATTCATACATGATTGAGTCTACACCCCTTTGTCCTATTGATCAGCCATTGATTCTCTTCCTAATATTTCCATTTTCTTGTGAGATTTCCATTGAGATGGAGGATTGAAGTGGTGGAGGCCCAGGTGGAGGACTCAGTTTCTTTGTTTCGACTAGGTTCTGACAGAGTTTTTCACTTGTATCTTTGTTTTATCAATAGAAATATCCATTTCTCATCCATTGTATGTGTGCAACAATGAATGGTCTTTACCCATGGATGTAGTTACTTCAATTTATACATATTGGTTTTATACATGCTAGAGTAGGATTAACACTTAACATATATCATGCTTGTCTGTTTCATTGTGTTAAGAATGGAATGTATGTACACACGTGATTAAAAGCTAAATGAGGATCTACTACAACATTTTGGAATAAGGTACTCATTTTATCCCTTGGTGTTAGCTTTGTTGATCTCTATTTCATATGGAAATGGGTTTATTTCTGGTGTCATACAGTTTGTTGTGGTCCACCCCAAGCCATAGGAAGTTTTCTCCTGTACAAAGTGCATGCCTCTGTCTCTGATGAGTGTAAGAGGGCATTCAAATTTTGTAATAATGTTTTCATATATAATTTTTTCTTCTACGTCACTAGAGCATGCTTCGACGAGTTCAAATTTCACCCATTTGGTTACATATTTGACTGCAGTAATAATATATCTTTCTCTAGTTCATCGGCAAGGGTTGGAAATGGACCGACAAAGTCGATCGCCCAAATTTTAAAAGTTAAAATTCGATTGAAAGAAATTAAAGGAATCTCAATACTTGGTATGGTTAGCCTCACCTTTGACATCTGTCATATTTATTTACTTGAGCTCTGCAATTTTTATGCAGTGTTGCCACCATAGTCTTGATTGCAAGTTTTTTGTAGATGTTGTGTCAACTTGATAATGACCTTTGGTGGGGTTACTATGTGGTTCTTCGATGAAAGCTTGTCATTCATGTTCAAAAGCATAGTACATGATTATTTCCTTTGGTCCGATTTTATATAGAAACCAATTTATCAATGTGTATGGTGTAGCTTTCATTGCAAGTATTTTCTTCTTCTTTTCTGACATCCCTTAATATGGGGATTTTCCTTGGTTTAAAAATTGTGCTATATCTTCCAATTCCATCGGTACAGATTCGACTCTAAATAGATGTGTGTCAGGTATCTCATTGCCAATTTTTACAGCTTCTTCTCCTATTTCTATTCTTGATATATGGTCGGGTCCAACATTACTTTTACCTCTTTGGAAAATTCTTTCAAATATGAATTCTTGGAACAAGAGAAGCCATCTACATAGGCATCCTTAATGGAGTGGTTGATTTATGAGATACTTGAGTGCTTGGTGGTCTATATAAAATATGAACATATTATCTAGTAAATAATGTTGATACTTTTGTAAAGAGAAAATCATTCCTATGGATTCACGTTCTATTGTCGAGTAGTTGTTTTTTGCTTTTTTTACCTTCTGAATAGCATATGCATTTGGGTAGTCCATTCTGTTGTCTCCTGGTTGTGTGAGCACTGCATCGACTACAATCCCTGAAGCATCAATATGGACATGGAACTTGATTGACCAGTTTGAGAATCTTAATATTGGAGCTTCAATGAGTTTCTTTTTAGCAGCTTGAATGATTCTGTACATTCTTGGTACCAAATAAACTCTTGATTCACCTTCTATAATTATTTTAATGGTTATGTCATGTCATAATAATATCTTATGAACTTCCTATAATATCTTGTATGACCAAGAAGTATTCTAACCTTCTTTGGGTTTGCAAGTGGCTTAAGATCAAGAACAATTTTAATTTTGGCAAACTTGACTTTAATACCTTCCTTGCAGACAACATGGCCTAAGAGGATACCAATTGGTGCAGAGAATATGCATTTCTTAATGCTTAAAGATAGTTGGATTTGTTTTCATATCTCTAGCAATAGATGAAGTTACTGAATATGGTCTTCGATTAGTTAGTATATTGTCTGGTCGTTGAAGTATACTGCCATTGTTTTGTATAAATATTCATGAAAGGATTTTAATACTATTCTGAAGAATTCTATTGGTGCATTCTTGTTGGGTATTTTATTGTCTTAATGAATTCACCAAATATTTAATTATAGACTGAGTTTTTTAAACTTAGAGTTGACACAAAATATATACGAAGGTAGAAGGGTACCTAGGATGTCATAGAGATATTTTAATAAAGAAAAGATCAAAAGATCTTTCAAAATGAAAAACCAAGTCAAACTCTAGAAATACAATTACTATGTTAAGTAGCCTTGAACAAAACCAATAGATCATAGTAGTATCAATCTATACTACTCTACTCTATGAAAAATAACTAAAAAGATATAAACAATACTACTCTAAGAAACAAGACTTGATCAAAAGTAAAATATGGTTAAGCTATACATGCATTTAACAAACACTCAAAACTAAGCTGACTTATCTAGATCCATTCCCCTTGAGGATTCTGAGGATATGCATCAAATGTGACAGGAACTAAATAAGGTGTATGAAAAGGAATTTCAAAAGTAACAAGGAAACTAAATGAGATTAAATCTAATTTAACTTCTACAAAAAGATGCAAACTAAAAAGTGTCCAATTGCAAGTTATTGTAAACATTGTAATCTATTCTTTATTCATAGGTAAGTGACACTTTGAGTATTTGAAATAAAATGCTAATTAACAATGGGTATATTATCAAGGAACTAAAAAAATGTATGTCTAATTAAAATTTTGAAATCGGAAACATGCAAACAATTGTGCTATCTTATGAAGTATACTAATCAATACAAGTTTTAGGGGAATCTAAGCATATGGAAAATGACTTAGGAAATGTAATCTAAAAGAAAGTAGAAAACTTAATAAGGATATTTTATTTCTGAATCAACTCTTATCCTATGAACATCATCATCAACTACAGAATAAGGAGAACATATTCTATGCTTGTATTAGAAACAATTATCAAACCATAAAGAACTAATGTACTTTTTAGAGAAGAGATTAACAAGTTTAATTTAAAATCAATCTACATTAAAATGAAATAACTTAAGCTAGGAATGAAGTTGACAAGTTCTAAGGAAATAAATTAATAAGCTAGAGATAAAATGAGCACAATCTAAAAAGCGATCTAACGCAAAAAGGAATGAAAGATAAGAATAGTTATGGAGATTAATGAATACTTTATGTGGTTCGAAATAAGGTCCTAATTATATATAATTATTGGTTAACTATAGAGAATGAAACAATTCAGAAACTTGAAAAACTGGACTTTAAACAAGCACAAAAACAAAACAAGAAATATTAAAGTCCGAACAACAGTTCGGACGACAGTATGAATGACAGTCTGGATGGTGAAAAACAATGTAAATTATGAAATAAGCCACTTAAATGATCTTGAAACTAATTGGTTTATGTATATGATGTTATAGTGCAGACAAGACAATAACTAATTATTTAGTAATGAAAATAACAGAAGAGAAACTATGCTAATCTATATCTAAGGAGAGAGATTATTTCCTATTTTATAATAAAACAAACTAAAATATAAGTGAAGTTAATCTATAGCTATAGAAGAATTAACAAAGTTGAACCTAACTATGAGCTAATATTGAAACATTAAACTAATTACGCTCTAGCTAATTATAGATGTAAACTAAAGAACAAACTGAAAGAAAGGCTGGAAATAACTATGCGGGACCGGTCACTTTAAATTCTGCAAACACAAACTATATTAATAGCAACACATGAGTTATATTAATAATAGAAGATGTATACTCAGGAGACAAAAAAACCTCAGCTACAGGAAAACCAAATTGCATATAAAGCTTTAAAACACAAACTACTTATCTGAAAAAGGAAAGAACGAAAATATACACAAGGAGGTTCTCTGGTTGTTGAGGCGTCCTTCTCAGCAATCAAGGGAGGCGTCTAAGTCAATCAATCACTCACGAAGGATGAAAACATGTATACACAACTGAAATAGAGTTTTTATTAAACTTGAACAGAGTTTTTATAGAGTTTATATGCCTACAACTAGCTAGCTTTTGACTCTCGTCTAGAGACATCTTTTATAGTTTTACAAATAGAGGAACAGGTCGACCCTTTCAATGGTCGACCTCTCTAATAATAGGAAGTATTAACTACTGAAGAAATGATTTCATAACAGTTTATGACAGCGCACAGGCCGTCTTCCTCATTCCTTGGGCGTCGATTCTCCCCGTACGAAAAACTGGTGCGTGGACCCCATTTGACGTGGACATAGGGCATGGTGTTGATCTGATTGAGAAAGAACCCAAATATTCTAGAACAGGGACTCTCACACCATTGGAAATGTGTGGCCAATAGAACCATGAGACCATTCCTTCTTTTAACACCAAAAAATATCCCATGCAACAAAATCGCAGGCATGACCGAAGGGTTGTATGACGGTTTGAATGCAGCATGAGCATCTTCGGTGTGAACGTGAGTCTGCATGGAGGTTGGTTTGAAAACCATAGCCTACAAAAAAAAATCTATTTTCCAATCACGGTACGGGTAGTCCTCAACAACTATCGGGAGCTACCTCCGCTGGGATAGAAGATCCTGTGTAAAAATGCATCCCACCATGCCACCTCCCTCACACACCACTATCTCACACCATCTTTGGATATGAGGCTCTCAAGACCCACCAACCTGCACTCCTAAGTACGGTCAAAGGGTCGAAAATATCTCAAAGAAGAAAGAGCACAGAAAGGAAGCGAAAGATAATTCTCTGCCAACTGTCTTAGCGTGGTTCAGTGCATGCTGAACCACGGTCAAGTACATCTAGTCCCATCCAAAATATGTGTCCCCCATCACACTCTCCACCATCTGGAGCCGCCCACCAAATACCTTGTGGTTCCCAGACGAACCCAATATTTGTAGCACCATTGTTGCAACTGCATGAGTTGAAAGACTCTCAATATCACACAACAATATATAGGACCCACACACATATGAAGAGGCATAAAAATTCCTCTCACAGAGGTCATCCAAACTCTCCCCATGAAAGAGATTTGGTGCCATGTCACCAAACATGCCCAACATCACAAGCCTCGTTAGGAAGTACACATATCGTAGCGTAATCTCAAGATGCTACTTCTGTATGATGAAGCACTCTCCCTCAACATCCTAGAAACTCACCAAATTCTCAAGCAACAGTCGCAATATCATCATCAAAGGAACCTACATGAGCTTGAGCAGTCTTGTTGGTGCAATCTCAACCAACAAAACCTAGTCAATAGGGGTTCCACTCTGTCAATGTTTAACACACTGAGATCTCCCTGAGAATCATCCCAGACAGGTTTTACCCTATCCAGCAACACCCACAAAGTGGATGAGGTCTCACCCGAGATGTTCTAGGGAGATCTATCAGAACCAATTTTCCGTAGTATAGAGGAGGGTTGGAGCAGCAGAGGTTCATCAACTTAATTTCCAAATCTAATCTACTTATTGAAGCATTCATTATATCACATTTATTCATTCATCAGTGTAACATATCTAATAGTGCAGAAACCATATCTAAAAGATGACAGTATCCATAAGCAGAAAGCATCACATTTTCCATTCATATGCGATCTATTCATCATTCAACATCAGAATTCCAGAAATGTAAAAGAGGAAAAGATAAAAGGTGATAGGAGTTTAGATCAATCCGCATCACTTCATATTAATCCACAGAACAAATCATAGATCAAAATAGACAACAATCTAGTATCACTATGTCCAGTAATCACTCTCCATGAATATTTTGTCATAATGTTATCTCTTACATGCATAATTATTCTATTTATAGGCTTGCGCTTTTACATTCAAGGTCCACTTCTAACAAAATTATAACTAGCTTAACCACTAAGGATCAATATTCTAAAGAAATGGTCAATAAGTACAAAACATGACATGGAAATATCAAAAAGTGGACTATTTTCTGCCTATCACACTATCTTTTCCTTGCGTGGTGCCACATGAGTATGCATAGCATCCTAGATGTTGCACAACTCACTTACCCTCAATCCCTTGCCAACAGGCCCCTAACATAGTCTTGTGGCTCATCCTTGAGCCACGTCAGATGGACCCAGTGCATGCAACAACCTAAAGGGCATAAAAATTCTCATAGGCAACAGTGTACTACTTATCTAAACTTGCTGAATTTTCGTAGTTGGCTGCGACTGCCTCCTCCATCTAACGGTGCCATCGTGCTCCTACATCCATAAATACTAGCTGTTGAATGTCTCTAGATTTGTTGTCACTCTTGAGGAAGCTTTCTACTACCCGCCAATTGTCTGCAATTGGAAATTCTGAATCTAGTCTCACTTTGGCACCCTTGTCCTTCCTTGCATTCAGGCTCAACCCGAGATACCTGAGGTCAAACTGGTTCCCTGTTCCTACAGACTTAGTCAAGTGGGGCAAGAAATTTGGCCCCATCTGGATTCCTCGTGGGGTATCTTAGTCTGCACCTCAACCTAACTGGGAGAAATATAGCCAAGTGTTGTGTCACCAATCACCTGCTTTGATAGCCGTTATTGAGTATTGATGTGATGTCTGGTCACCGTCACAGTTTTTGTCGTCCAATGCAAGCCACTTACTCTTACACGACGACCTCCTGTCGCACAACCCTTTCTATTTTCGGGTGCAATCCATTTTCTTGTCGCATCCCCTTTTTCTTGGCATATCCCCATCCCCTTAGCGAAGCCCCATCCTAGCGTGTAACCTTTTCCATTCTCAAGCACAACCCCTTTCTCTTGGCACAATAATAGTCTCTTAGCGTAGCCCAAGCCTGACGCACAACGTTTTCTGTTCTTGGGCGCAACCCCTTTCTCTTGGTGCAATCACAACCTATTTGTATATATCCTTTTCATTCTTTGCACAACAGCTCAAGTAGTGAGAGGTGTTGTCTGGCTACTTATATTGACTACTCTTTAACTAGCGCTGATTTTTCCTCTATTGCAACCCTTCAGTGGTTGTGACAAATCCTTCTAATAATGCTAATGACTCCTACTCTTGTGCAGCCCCTTCTGGTGCACCCTTCCTCTTTCTATCTACCCTACCTCTACCTATACTTTATATCTTTCTTGTTCTATCCTTGTTCTTGTGTCTTTCTACCTCTTTTTTTTTACCGCTACCTCAGGCATTGTGCGGTCCTCCCCCCGTTCGATAGGGATTTAAGCGGCTTCCATTCACAAGCTTTGGTAGTACCATGCCATCTAACTGCTATAATTGAAATGCACCCCTAGAGGTAATAGAGTTAACAAGATGAGGACCTAACCAGTGCATCTGTATCTTACCCGAATGCTTCAAGAACTTGCTGTCGTATAGCAGCACCAAATCCCCTTGCTGAATTTTTTTGTTCTTTATGTGGCAATCATGCCACACCTTATGTCGGTATTTCTCAATGTGCTGGTGGAAATATGCAATGAAATGGTCTTCATCGAGCTGTATCAGTTGTACTACGCGCTCCTCTAGTGCAACATCATCATCCATTCCGGTCGTCACAACAATGTGCAAACTAGGAATGATGTATTCCATAGGAATAACTGCCTCTTTCCCATATACCAATTTGAACGGTGTTTTCCCCATCAATATATTTCATGTGATGTGATAGGCCCACAACAGTGCAGGAATATTCAAATCCCATTCATCTCGGCTAGTGTTACATACCTTGGTAAGTGCGTGCTCCAATATTTTGTTGAATTCCTCCACCGTTCCATTTGCGTACAAATGATATGGTGTACTTTTCTTGTGTTGAACCTGCAATTATTCTGTCAGTGCTCTTACTATGCGGTTGATAAAATGACTACCATGATCACTCATCAATATTCTCGAGCACCCAAACTGTGTCACAATATTCTCGAATAGAAATCTGCCTGCCATCGCAGCAGTACAGTCCACAACTAGTGCAGCCTCTGTCCATCTCATCAGATAGTCCATCACATTGATTATGTAGTGTGCACCAGTTCTTTTCCTAGGTGGATGGATCGGACCCACAAAGTCTACCACCCATTTATCAAAAGGTTTCAAAGTTACCTCAGGTACAAGTGGCATCTCATCCGGCCACAATGGTTTTCCAATGCGTTGACACACATCGTAGCTCCGTGCATAACCTGTTGCATCATTATGAAGAGTGGGACACCAAATCCCTATGCGAAGCACCTTCCACGTGGTAGCACATCATCCACAGTGTCCCATGGATATGCTTTCATGCAATTCTTCCAAAATTTTCCCTTGTTCATGCGGGAGGACACATCATCGCAAAATTTCATCAGGTCCCATCTTATACAAGTGTCCAGCAATCAATTGAAAATCAGAAGCTTTAACCACAAACTGCTTCTTTTGACTCATGGAAAGTTCTTCTGGTGTGACTCCCATTGCTAAGAACTAGATTATTGGAGCATAATGGTCATACTCCATGTTAACTTGAAACACTTGCGTATCAGGCAGTCCATCTTCAATGTTAGTAGGTTCCTCACCCGTCTCAATTCTGGACAAATGATCAGGGCCAACATTCAAGCAACCCCGCTTCACTATGATATTAAAATCAAATTCCTAAAATAGGAGTAGCCATCTTCATATATTCACCCCCAACATAAGCTTATTGACTAGATACTTCAAAGTCGAATAGTCAGTAAACATCTTGAAGTGACCTCCTAGAAGATAGGGCTTGATTTTCTGCAGCGCATAAACCATCGCTATCCCTTCACGCTCTATGGTTGTATAATTCTTCTCTGTGAATGATAACTTCTGGCTCACAAAAGCAATAGGGTAATCCAAGTCACCGTCGCCTGGCTGCGTGAGCACTACTCGTAGCGTAATAGAAGATGCATCAACATTAACGTGGAACTCCTTATTGCAATATGGGAATACAACTATTGGTGCCAAAGCCACCTTGGCCTTTAGCATGTCGAAACTACTTTGACACTCTAGACTCCATTCAAATATTACATCTTTCTTAAATAATTTCTCCATAGGGGCAGTGATTGCAGTGTAGCCTCTAATAAATTTGTGATAATATCCCATGTGCCCTGATGTTTCCCGAAGCATCTTTACATTGGTAAGTGGGGGAAAGCTCAAGATGAGAGCTATCTTTGCAAGGTCAACCAGTAATCCTTGCTTGCACACAATATGACCAAACAATATGCCGAATGGGGCACAAAAAATGCACTCTTTGGAGTTCAGCATGATCTGGTTTTGGAGATACCTTTCCAGCATCAGTTGAAGATTAGCCAAATGATCCTTGATTAGACCATACACTATCCAATCATCCATGTACACATGTAATAAATTTTGAATAAAATACTTAAAAGAAGCAACAACGACCCGAGATAATACCGCAAAGGCATTCTTCAACCCAAAATGCATCACTATATATTGAAAACATCCCCATTCAGTGACACATGTTGTTTTATGTCAATCCTCCTTGGTGATTTTGATCTGGTGATAACCCAAAAACCCATCTGTAAAGGAGTACATTTATTGACTTCCTACTCCAAGTATCTCATTAGTGAATGGTGTTGGAAACGGGTGATGCATACATGCATTGTTTAGTTTCCTAAGGTTGACACAAATCTGAACTTCGCCAGTTTTCTTTTCTTTGACCACCATAGGACTGATCCATTATGATTCTTTGACAAGTTTGATGATTCCAACATCCAACATACGATCAAGCTCAGCTTTGAATCTATCTTTGTAGCATGTATTTAGACGATATGGTCTCTGTCGCACTGGTTTGGCATATGGCTTCAACGAGATTTTCATTTCCCCTAGGTCACCCAATATCCCTTTCATCTCAGAGAATTTTTTCGGAAACAGATATTGAAACTCATGCAGGAGATCCATGATCTTGGCCATAGTATCCTCATCCCAGTAGTCCCCAACATTTGTGAACTTCAAATTCTCATCCATCCTAATCTTAACTTTCTTAATCTTCAGCGGCTGGGTCATGGATTGGTCGGCACATCTGGTGCTATGATATCTTGACTCCCTTCAGTCTCCAGAATATTAATATTTCATAACTCATCATCATCCTTTGGCTCGCAAGACATGTTATAGCATTCCATCATTGATTGCATGTGGCAATGTGCATGTGGATCCATAGGGTATGCGACTGGTACAACTTCCAAGATTACATCCCGAGTGATCTGAAGTGCATTGTGGAAATTAGGATTTGCGTCTGTGAAACTAAAAGTGTGGGAGAAACAAACCATTAATTCCTAACAGGTAGTTATTTCTCTATGCAGCTCTGCAGATACGTACCAGGACCTCGACATTTCATCCAATGTATTAATAAAGGCATGGACCCATCCATCCTTTGGTTGTGCTTCCCATAGTGGTTGAAATTATACCAAATGGTTATTAGGGTCATTCTTCCCATCGTACTTCCCAGTGTGGTACACCTCTGTGGTACCCAAATAGACTGTCATTAGCCTGCGACACTGCGTCAATCCGGTAATCGTTTTATTATGAGCTTCCCACTAGCGGGATGGAGTAGCCGTCATAGCTTCCTCTAGTACCAACAGTCACTGTGGCACTGAGACTCTCTATTCAAATACTGTTAAGAATGTAGACAGCTTTAGTAGCCTTTCATATACTGCCATTTCAACAATTTTAGTTGAAACATGATGCAGAGATTATGTAATTAGGCCACACTTTCTAAAGGATACTTCATGCATGTGGTTTTGCCAAGTTTTGAGCGCATCATCGGAATCAAAGGACGCAGAGCTAGAATTGTGCCAACCAAGTTCTCCCTTGATAGTCGAGTGGATATAGTCTTCAGAGATGTTGTAAGCATGATCCCACCCCTTGACAACTTCATCCTTCACAGGTTCAATGTATCTATGTCCCTCGTTTGTATCCATGGGTGCGATGACTCCAATATCCTAGTTTTCAAATGTCATCACGTGCTTCTTAAAATTAACATCCACTCTGTAGTAGTGTGGGATAGGAGACTTCCCCATTAATGACTTCAATCACTTCAAATTTAGCGTGTGTTCTCATACCTTCAACATCGACAACCAAGTTCGTTACCCATCCAATGGGTTGCACCTTATCTTGGTTCGCCAATCAAAGCTACACAGGGAACCAACCCAACGTTGGGCTCCCCATTTTCTTCAAGGTCTACTTAGTTAGGATGTTCACATTCAATCCCAGGTCCAGGATGACTAAGTCCACCTCATAGTCACCAATCTGGATATTCATACGCATCTCTTTACCTGTCTTTTTCTTCTACAAGGAGTTCACTGCAGATTCCTTCAGTTCCTTTCCTGAATGGTACAACAACCTCTCCAGTTCAACAAGAGCCTTGGGATCTTGTTCAATGCTAAGAATTTATCAAATAACTATAGGAAGGTAGCATGCTGCCACGATGGTCCTGCTCCTAAGGATAAATCAAAGGCGGATGGCATTTCATAGACAAGCAACTTACCAAGATTTCATCTGATCATGTCCTGAGTTTCAAAAAGTGTCTCTTTTTCAGTCACAATATCAAACACTGCTTTCTTCTTCCCAGATAATCGAATTTGCATCCAGGGTCCATCATCTCCCATCGTGGCACCTCCACGAGTGACAATGGTGACGTCGACATCCTACATTTTAGGCTTTGCTGAAATCGTCGCAACTGTTGGACCTTGAGTCTGGTTCATCGGTTGAGTCTGGTTTACTGGTGGGTTCATCGATTGATTCACAGTTTGGTTCTGGAGTGGAACTTGATTCTGGGCCTGGATCTGTAGCTTATTTTGGTCTAGTAATCGATTCTGAGTCTGCATCTGGACTTGATTTTTCAACTGCGGAACATTTCTGGTTTTCCATTTTAGCGATTAACTATGGGTAGTTCTCCACGGTATTATCAATCGCTACACAGTACGTGCATAAGCACTAAAAGTGTGGGAAATATCTTTGATAATGCCTAAATACTCTACAATTATAACATTAGACCTATGTGCGACCTTGTCCCCCTCCTCTTCTAAAGCCTCCTCCTTTGCCTCAGAATCCTCTGCAGAATCCTCCTTACTGCAAGTACTGCGGTTAAGCTACCTACTGTGGTTGGGGATTCCGTTTTTGTTTTTGTTGAACAAAAGTTCACTTCTTGAATGTATTTTAGTTGTGCCTAGGCCATCAACATTTGATTATATGGCTATTGCGGTGCGAAATGTGGCTGTGGTGCAAACTGTGGCTGCGACTATGGTGGCAAGAACTGCACTAGATTTCGTGGTGTGTACTACGGTTGTGGTTGGGAACTAACCATATGAGGCTGCAGATGTGGTTGCTAGAGTGTGCAGTGGCCTTCTCCCTTCATGAAATATGAATCATAAGTTATGTCCTGAAGCAAATCGTATGCCCGACAGTCTCTATCCTCATGCCCAAATGAGTGACATAATGAACAATATAAATTCGTAGGATTCAACACCATATTTTTCATATAGCTACATTCCTCATGTCTGTGTCCATAAACTTCGCGTATGTGACACCCAGGCACACCATCGCTACTCAATGGGTTTGGAGCTCTAGATAATAGATAGTTCCTAAATTAGGGGAAATTATCTTTGGTGTGGCCATCTGCGTAACACCGAGTACACCAAATATCTGCACGTTCCTCCTTACCTTTCTTGATATCCTACTGCTAGAGTGTGAGGTTTTCTAGCTGTGCCTGAATTGGATTCATCCCGACTGCACTTTTCTTGATAGGTGAAGCTTCAAGCTTCATCACAATCTCCAGGGCTTCGCTCTGCGTCACTATCTTTTACTGCATCAATGGTTGTTAGATATGGGAGACCAGTGCCATGATAAGCCATTATTTATTTTGGATGTCACTCATATAAAAACCGACTTTGGCCATCACTGTTTTGAACCTATGATCGAAGTCCTGAATGATCTCATTAGGAAATTGCTTGATTTCCTTCAGCTCTGTAATGTATTGTGCTTCCAACTTTGGTTTTCTGAATTCCTTGATTAGTCCCATCCAGATCTCATCCAATGTCTTCGCCGAAGTCCCCTAAGGAACTTGGATAAACTTCATAAATTAGTCAAGTACGTGATCCCTCAGGATAGTCCCTAATTTTCCTTTCTTTACATCATCGTCAGTGGCCTGTCTAACAGTCCACACTGTTTCACATTAAAACTAGTACTGCTCGTGATCATCGGTCCCATTTCCATGGAACAAGGGTAGCTTCATATCATTGCCCGCCATCTTGGGATGCCTTCCTACAGATGCTAATATACTATTAGATTGTTTCTGGCATGTCGGACAAATTGACATGAGACTTGGATTTTTTCTTAAGTTTGGAGTAGTGCATGGAGGCATGGGTATGTTGCTGCTGAGGTTTGATCTTACTGTCATTCTGGGCATAGCCTGGGCCTGGTCGTCCTCGTTGTCACTATAGGGTCACTTCGTCCTTTGTGGTTTTCCTTCACGTTCTTGCGTTTTGATTGTAGCAGGACCTTCCTCTTTCCTCTACCTCTTCTCTAGTCGGAACCTTGCTCCTCCCCTTGTACAACCACTTCCTTCCTCAGCTTCTCTCACAATATCATCAAAACTTGCACCCATCTATGCCTTATATTCTCATTGTCTCCCCCCTTGGTTGCGGTATCCACACTAGAGCGCTACCACTCTAGGTGCATCTTAAGTATACCCTTTTCACAAACCAACATTTTAATCAACAATTGAAGTGACAATAAGAACCTACCTCTGGATCCATTGAAGAACTCCCTATTTGATTCGCTGTAAGATTTATTGGTGTCAACAACAAACTCGGTGATATATCCCTCTAGGATACTATCCAACTAGACCTTGATGACGTGCAATGCTCTCTTGTCGATTTCCTATAGCTCCTGGATCAGTTCAGGGGTCCAGGATGTCAGTTCTCCTCCTTGAAAGTTCATCTTCTTGTATATGAATCAATATAGCCTCTTGTACAATATGATAGGAAATTTGTTGAATAATTATTCATGTGGACCATCGTGTATATATCTTGCTAACCACTTGTTTATTGTCAAGCCAGGGTTTTGATTTTCTACTTCAGCAAATTCTCTCACCTTTTGATCAAATGAATCTTGAAGTTCTGGTTGTGTTAGATGCCACATTCATTCTTGGGTAACCATTTGTCAGATGGTACATTCCCTCCTCCCAGTTGCAATGAGGTCCCGACAACGGAACCATTTGTTGGCACAATCCCTACTAACAAAACCCAATCGACAAGGCTTCCACTCTGTCAACATTCAACACACCGAGATCTCCCTGAGCATCGGCCTAGATAGGTTTTACCCTGTCCAGCAACACCCATAGAGTGGATGAGGTCTCACCCGAGATGTTATAGGGAGAGCCATTGGAACCAAGTTTCCCCAATATAGATAAGGGTTAGAGCATCAAAGGTTCATCAATTTAATTTCTAGATCTAATATATTTACTGAACCATTCATTATATCACATTTATTCATTCATCAGCATAGTAGATCTATCAATGTGGAAACCAGATCTAAAAGATGCTACAATCCATAAGCAGAAAGCATCGCATTATCCATTCATATGCAGATTTATTCATCATTCAGCATCAGAATCACGGAATTGTAAAACAGGAAAAGATAAAGGCAACAGAAGTTCATATCAATCCGCATCACTTCATATTAAATCCAAAGAACAAATCTTAGATCAAAACAGACAATGATCCATTATCACTGTGTCCGGTATTCACTCTCCATGAATATTTCATCATAATGTTACCTCTTACATGCATAATTCTTCTATTTATAGGCTTGCACCTTTACATTCAAGGTCCACTTCTAACTAACTTCTAACAAATTTCTAACTAACTTAACCACTAAGGACCAATATTACGAAGAAATGGTCAATAAGTACAAAACGTGACATGGAAATATAAAAAAGTGGACTATTTTCTACCTATCGCATTATCTTTGCCTTGCGTGGTGCCACGTGAGTATGCACAACATCCTAGATGCTGCGTAGATCACTTACCCCAAAACCCTTGCCAACACGTCCAGAATGGGCTAGTACATCCCACACACATGCATTGTGGAGAGCATCCATCTGCAAGTCCTTGCAATCCCGCTCCCTCCACATAGGTTGAGCCATCTGCACAGTAACCAAGTCCCTGTCATCCACATCCATAAGCAAAAACCCATCTAGGGGCAAAGTCGCTCCCTTTTTGCTAGAACCAGCGACCAAGTCGCAGATTTTGGCCAAACAGGTGCGACTCAACTGCCCCTTTTGGCCAAACAAGTGCGACTCCCAGTCACGGCCTTTTCCCCCATAGGAGGGACTGTGTCAATTTTGTATGACTGAAAAGAGCGACCTAGTCATGGGTTTGGCCTCGAAAGGTGTGACCAGACATCTGCACATGCACACAAGTGTGTCATCAGTCCTTGTACATCAACTAGCTACCAATAAGCTAAGAGATCTATATATGAATGTAAACACATAAAGCATCATGTATATGTACCATCTGGTCCCCAGGCCTGGCCTGGAGGTCGGGGCATAGCTGGGTCTCCTTGAAAATCCATCTCACGGTATGGGTAGTCCTTAAAAAATACCGGGAGATCCCTCCACTGAGCTAGCACATCTACATAAAAAAGTGGCCAACCACGCTTCCTCCCTCACGCACCATCATCTCACACCATATTTGCATCCAAGGCTCTCAAGGCCCACCATCCCGCACTGCTAAGTGTAGTCGAAGGATTGAAACTCTCTCAAAGAAGAAAGAGCGCAAAAAGGAAGTGAAACATAAGTCTCTGCCAACTGTCTTGGTGTGTTCTAGTGAATGCCGAACCGCGGTCAAGTACATCTGGGCTCATCCAAAATATGTTCCCCCCATCGTACTCTCTAACATATGAAGCTGCCCCTCAGATACCTTGTGGTTCCCAGACGAACCTAAGATCCACAACACCATCACTGCAACTGCACGAGTCAAAAGACTCTCAATATTACACATCAAGATATAGGACCCATGCACATACGTAGAGGCATAACAATGCCTCTTGTTAGGATTATTAATCCTCCCTTGGTCAAATGTCTATTAGATCAATTATTTCCTAACTTAGGAACCTTAAATTAATTAAATGAGTCCACTATTTCAATTGGGTCCACCTGTCCCAATGGGGCCACATGTACCATTCATTGAAGTGTGGGGGACAATCCTAGAGGTTAAATGCCACTTACTGCATGTGCATGCATCAATGGGGATGCCTCCTAGACTAATACCTACATTTTCAGAGCCACTGGGAGTCCCGACACCAACCTACTTCAGTTAGTTGGAGTTAGCACTAGTTAGTCATAGTTAGCCTTCAGTTACCTTCAGATGACTCAGTATCAATTAGCTAGCGCATGCCTTGCATTGATAATGCATGCATGAATGTGGAGGAGCCCTTTTGTTCACCTATCACACTCAGTTGCACTGAGTTAACTAGTTGTTACTGTCTGTTGGAGTTATTTGTCATTAGAGAGTTGATTTGATGGACTCTGATATTAATTGTGAGACCTTGAGTTAGAGATTCTGTTAGATATAGTCTTATCCACATGGATAATTTGAATTCACTCCTCATGCATTTGAATTCTACCTATTTGTAATCTATTGTACACCGGATATTATTATGATGAATATACTATAAATTCCTGATCAATACTTGTCTGTTTCCTGTGTGGTTTGTTTTGCTTAGTTTGTATGTTAATCCTCCATTCAATTTCTGCAACATAATTAAAAATATCTGCTTGAAGATCATATGGCATTCAAATTCTAACATGGTATAAGAGCCTTCTCAGTCAGGTTTCATGCTTGTTTCTCCTCATGGAACATTAGAAGAAGCTAGATTTCCACAAAACTCCCTTATGAAAATTTTCTAGCTTTGAATTCATTCAGAGTAGCAGAGAGGGCACGACAGACCCTGAAAACATGTTCATGTCTGGAATAAAAGCATGAATCTAATAGTTCATATGTTTTATTGTTATTTGCAGTGAAATTGGTAGGTGCTGCGTAGCTTGAAAGAAGTATTTTCTGTCTCTCTACCGAAGCAATTATGAGTTCTCAAACTCCTGAGCCATGGATCCTCACAAATTCCAATTACCTTGATTGGAGGATTGATATGTAGTTGTCCTTATGTAAGCATGGCTACCACAGGATTATACATGGATGGGAGGCTGAACCTCATCAACTGGCAGAGCAGAAGAAGTTCCTAAATTGTTGTGATGAAACATTCAGGTACTTATGTACTTATATTTCTAGAGATCTCCTCTTTTATATAAAAGGATTGAGGACTCTCAGATAAGCCTGGGAGAAGCTTGATATCTTGTTTAACAAACAATATGAGCTTCAGGGACACATTCTATAGAATTAGTTGGTATCTTTACATCCCAGTAGTTTCGATAATATTGAGCAATTATTCTCCAAATTCAAGTCTCTAGTGCTCCAATGCAAACAGTGTGGGATAGAGAGGGAGAATGAGAAGAATGTCCTTTCCATACTCAGCAAACTAGGCCCTGAGTACTCTGTCTATGTCTCAATGTTTCTTTCCAAGCAGGAAATATTTCCTGATTTGAAACTACCTTCTCTAGATTTATTCTCTAAGTCCTTAATCAAAGAACAAGAAAAATAGATTCGAATGGGAGTCATCCAGACTTCCAAATATCAAGCTCTATTGGTTACTGACTCCTACATAGCGCAAGAAAAGGGGAAATCAAAGAAGAAGGATCCAAAGGCAGCTGATTCGAAGCCTAAATCAAATCAACAATCTTCCAAAGGGGGATCCAGCTATAAGAAGAAGAAATTTGAAAAGAAGTTATGTATGTATTGTGAAAAGGGATACCATCTTGAAGAAATTTTATGAGGAAGCAACTTGATGAGATGTCCTCTCTTGTGAAAACGGTGCTCCTTGTTACAGCTGATTTTACCACACATGGTTGATCACATATTTATGAGCTTCCCTATCCCTTTGCAAACCCTTTGGACCCCATGGACCAATATTATACTTTGATGTTTCCAAGTTCATCCCTAAAAACACATGTTTACTGTTGTACGCGACTTTTAATCCCATACTCGCGTATATATGCAGATATTGACATCAAACCCGCATACATTGGGATGTGTGTATAAGTCCAAATATTTTTGGATTTTTCCTTAATGTGTGTCTGAACCACTTGTCTCTTGGCCTTCCATATGCCTCGTGATCACTCATATTTGACCCTCCATTACCCCTTTGGAGTGCTATATAAGGACCCCCTTGGATACATTGAAGGGGAGGAATTGAAGAGCAAGGAAACTATAATCCTTTGTTGTCGTTGCTTGCATATACTTAAGTCTACATCCCTTTGTCCCTTTGGAGCACTTTGTGTTCCTTGCAAGTTTTCCTTTGCTTGTGAGCTTACTATTGAGAGATAGAGGATTGAGGTGGTGGAGGCCCAGGTGGAGGACTCAGTTTCTCTGGTTCGCAGACGTGCCGACAGAGGTTTTCACTTATGTAATATCTAATTTGATTAATAGAAATATCTTTTCATGTCCAATGATGTGCATTTAAATGAATATTGAATCCATGTATGTGTTTAATTGTTTATACATTATCAATTATATATGCTAGAGTAGATCTGACACCATATTATATAGCATGCTTGTCTTGTATACTGTTGTTGAGAGTGAATTGTTGAAGCAAGCGGGATTGGAAAAAGCTCAACGGGGATGTACTTCAACCGACCGGAATAAGTTATGATTCGAGATCCTTTAGTGTTTGATGTTTGGTTTCTCTTGCATATTGGGAAGGGATTGATTTCGGCAGTTTCTCTGTTTGTTGTGGTACACCCCAAGCCATAAGAAGTTTCTCTCCATAACAGAATTGGAAACCACATAGGGGAGGTTCCTAGTTGTTTATCTTTGGGGGTTTTCAGTGTTCAATGTACTTTAATTGCTCTGATTTCTTTGTTTCTGTGTCAGGTCTAGGGGCATGTTTTCCCAGTAGGGTCTTGAAGAAGTAAATTTTGTCTCAGCCTCTCTGTTAACTTGATTTTTCTCTCTTTTTTCCTATACATGGGTATAGGTTTCAAAGTCGTGTGCGGGTTTTCCTCGAATAGTCGTGTATGTACGTAGGTTTACTAAGAACAGTCATGTATGCCTTGATTTTTTTGCTTTATTGGGAGGATTAAGTGTTGCTAGGTGAGTTTGGATGATTACTGAGTCTTCTTGGATGCTTATGGAGTCTGTATGCACCCCTATTTCTGACCAGAGACTTCTTTTAGTTCGATTTTTGAAAATGTTCTTGTCATTCATTTTCTACTTTTTTGTTTTGAGATTAGTGCATTAGGTCTTTTTTACCTTGGTGCTTTTCGTGGCCGCTGTTTGTGAGTGGTTGCAGATTCTGAGGGTGGTAGAGTCATCTTTTTGCTTTTATATCTCATTTAATTCAAAAATACAAAAATATTTTACTTTTTGCATAGTTATGCATTGCTTTCATTTTTCATTAGCATGGTACTTGCATTAGGTTTTCTTGGTGAATTATAGTCATATTTTCATATAGGAATGATTGCATATACATTTGAAGGAAAAAAAATTCACTTCACGTAGTAGCATACCCTATTTTTCATTCTACACAGTGCATTTGCATTGATTGTTAGGTGTGCATTTTACTTCTTGTTGCATCATAACTTCATTAGTGGCACATCCATTTAACCTTTGAGTAATACAACCAATTAGAATCAACGCATAATAAAATGAATTACACTCTTTTTTTCTAGGGTGCATCAACAAGATTAGGTTTTAGGGTCTTGGAATAGTTCATTGTAAGTTAATTATCCAATACCACTAAACAAAACAATTAGGTGTCTATCCAAGTGAGAGTGTGAAACCCTTGGTATAATTAGTGTTTCTCAGGATGCTCATCTTACATGAGATTTAAGCACGAGGTAGTGCATGCGATTGTGACTGGGATGACCCCTAGTTACTTTCTGTGAGCATTGGAGATATTTCTAGGATTGTATTCGTATATGGGGGCCTTTGAGGCATTGGCTGGTGCACGTCTGGGGTACTAGTTGTGCTTTCAGGCTTTGGGCTTTGCTACCCTACCCATACGGGTAATCCCGCCTGCGATTGTCCACCCGAGCATTGGTTATATTGAGGTGACTTTAGTTTTCTTACCTAGGTTATTGAGGGGGTATTTGCAGAGGTTATTATGTAGGTGTCCTGGCCAAGTAGGGGTCAAACAACACAATAGCTATATGCATTGAATTTGAGGGCCACTATAATTGGTTACGAACCTTTACTTGTTGTGTATGGGAGTCTCAAGACTCTTCTAGGAGAGACATACCTGCTTCATTCCGGAGCTCACATATCCTACCCTTGGTTTGCTTGTGATTTGGCTTTACATTTTTAGGTGTATGCTCTGTGCACGCTATTTTTCTTAGGGTTACGTAGTTAGATTGAGTCTTTTATTCTTTATTGAGTCATTGTGGATTCAAGGATAGTACCTCGCCATTCTCATCATTTAGCAGGACTTCCATCTTCCACGTCTCCTCCTCCTTTGGGAGAGAGAACCAGACAGTCCAGGTGGAATACCTATCACTTTGATTCACACACCATGGGAGATCATGAGGATGAGATTCCAGAGATTTCCTCTCCACCTCAAAAGGTTGGGGAGGGTGATCCTATTAGCACATATGATCCACCACATGAGCATCCTTCATGATCTGGTTATGATCCCTCATTCACGGGTCGCTAGTATTGGTTTCTGGGCGATGAGACTCACTGTGAACCCACAAGCAATAGTAATGTTAGATATGGCATGATTGATATCCCCAAGTCTGATCTAGCATATAATTCCAAATCGAAAGTTGACCTTGGCACTACGCCTAGGGGCACTTCCATTCCTTTCCATGTGGACAGGTTTTCGGGAACTAGTCACATTGCACCTTCCATCCCTATGGCGGAGGCATCTTCACATGCTCATCCTAGGCCCAGTGTTAGTAACCCTATTCAGATACCATAACCGAGACATGTGAACATTGGGAACACCACTTACATTCCTTCACATGTTCTATCATCTTCGACACCAGTTCCTTCAAATGCCTTTTTAACGACCCATCCTCCCCCAAATTCATGTGGGCCTTCTAGTCGGAATACCACCACTAATCATGTCCATTCTAATGTTGTTCACACCATAGTATCATAAGGCCATGTGCCTCCTTTTGTGTCAACAAAAATGTACCTTCAAATGGACAATCTCATGGACCACCTTATGGTTCAAACTCTGGAGCTTCACATATACCTTCTTATGGAGCGTATTACAGATAAAACAATCAATCGTATGGGTACGGGTATCGAAAAATTACTCAGTACTCTCCTAATTATGGATTTGTAGCACCTCATAATCAGGGTACTCCGCATTATAATGCTTCCATGCAGCCCTTCATGGGTCAAATGGGAGGAGGTTCCCACTATCCAAGGCCATGGTATCTATAACAATCAAGCCTATAAAAACAAGTCCTATCAGGGAGCATGGCATCGACCAACTCAACCTAGGCTCCCTTTCCTTGCGACCTTGAACTTACCTGATTTATCAAGATTGACAAATGATCTTGTGTATCATAATATGGCATGGCTAACTATCCCTACCAAGCTTCCTTCAGAAATTCCCAAATTAGAAGGTAAGGTAGTTGAAGATCTTGGAGAGCATGTCACCACTTTCCACCTTTGGTGATCTTCCAATTCCTTACATAATGATTCCATCGGTTTGAGGCTATTTCAAAGCACCCTCATGGGTCCGGCAGTCAAATGGTATATAGAGTTACCCAGTGGGGGGGATTATGCTATGTTCGATGAGATTGCCATGACTTTTCTTAATCATTTCCAGCTACCCATACATTATGACGTCGATACCGAACTTTTGTTGACCTTACGAAAAGACAAAGCCACACATATTTCAGATCATATTCAAGAGTGGTGTAGACAGAAACGATTAATTAAAGCCTTTATACCACCAGAGTTTCTTCAAGAGTGGTTCCTCAATTAAATGTTACCTTACATCGCGAAGGATGCTTCTACATCCAGAGTTCAAAATGAGGACCAAGCTATCATTAGGGCTCAAGAGTTGGATTTAATATATGCTCAATCCAGACTCTTGTATGAGATTATCCCGAATGCTCCAAGATCCAATTTTGACCCCAAGATCAAACTTGGGCCACATGCCAATGGTATTGTTGGCTCCACAACACCTCCACAAGTACCAAACCTATAGACTCAGTTAAAAAACAAGTGAGCCAATTATTCATTAACCAGCCTACGTCGGGACAAGCTACAACTTTGTCTCAACCTACCCAATCAGCGAGTGTACTCTCTGTGCAAACGTCAAAACCAAAAGGTAACCAGCAGCCTGGAAGGAATAAAAAGAAAGGAAAAAATAATTGAAAGGGTGGGAATAAAAATGAAAATGGTAATAATAATGACAAGAACACGAATAATGCATGGGGGGACAAGAAGCGTAAATGTAAGGTGAAGTTTCCTTGTAAGTTGTGTAAGGACGATCATCTCACTCACTTGTGCCCTCATATGGAGGACGCCTCGAAGTTCATAGCACAAGGCCCAACTTTGTTTACTAATTCTTTACCTAATAATCAAAATATGAACTCGAGGACCATTGATCCTGGATGTGCATCTGGTGGAACTCAAAACCCACTAGAGGTCGCTCCTGGTCACGGTTGTATCAACATGGTGAAAGCTTCCAAAGTTGTGACACATGCAAAATTTTATGGTTCATCACAACCTGACCTTGGGAAAGAACCTTCCTCACCTGGGAGCCCTTTGCAAATTGAAAATCCTACGGATAAACCTAAAGCTCCACCTCTCACTTCTAAGGGAGTCTTGAAGCATTTAGGGCACAATCCTAATGCTCGAGCCACCCAGAACTATTCATTTGTTGAGGATTTGGACCAGACCCATTGTGCGATGTCCACATTAGAAGTGCTTCAGACTTGTCCTCCGCATAGAAAGGCCTTGTTGTCTGCAATTGGGGTTAGTGACGATAGATCTTCTTCCATTATCAAATTGGAAACCATGGGAGTACATCCTCACTTGCCTTACTACATGTCTCTTTTGATTCATGTAGAGTGTCTCAACAACACCTTCATGCATACTGTCATTGATGAAAGCGTTGTCGCTTCCATGATGTCTTTGTCTTGTTCGAAGGGCTTAGGTTCTCCCACTTTGTCTCAATATGCCAACATGTTGATGGCTTTTGATGGTAGGTCGTTTAGGGTCAATGCATCATCAAAATTCATTCCATAATCTGAGTGTCAATGCATCATTGGGAGCCTTTATCCTGATTATCGATCATTCTCAGGCGATAAGTGAGAATGTGGGTGTGGGTATGTATCCTTCTCTCATGGGAACCTTTATTTGTCCTGCACCTATTATTATGATTGGGTCTAGTCTTGGTGGGGATTCATCCTCATCGAATTCAGTATCTTTTCACACTACTCATATGGAGGATCCTTGGATTCTTCCTTCATCAATTCCTTCAAGTGTGCCTATCGAGACGGATGTGTCGTTGCCTGCAAAAATGGTGGCGTATCAAGCGAATCTTGATCATGTTGTAGAGCCTAGTCCTTCTTCTTTGCGGACGGAGGAGGAGGACCCTTATGTGCTTCTTTCATGGGCAGTAGAGTCATCTCACTCTCATGACTACCTTGATGATGTTTTTCCGTCAGATGAAGCTATTATTGAGGCCATGTTTGGGATGAAAACCTTGGGAAGAGTTGCACCATAGGTCATATTTCCTTCCTAAGCTTGATCCTTTAGAGTGTGATGACTTTAGGCATATTCTTAGTGAGAAAATTGGTAGCCCTATGGTCCCATTAATCTCTCCTGGTCAGATGGCTGAAGGGAACATGGCTAAAATGTCATCAATAATTCCTATCAATATCTCTCATGATCCTGGTAAGATTGAGAATGTCTACATTGGGGTGGGTTGTTCCCCCAATGAGATTAAAGAGTATATTGAGCTATTTAAGGAGTTTCGTGATATTTTCGCTTGGTCATACGAAGAAATTCCAGGTATAGACCCTCGTATTGTTGAACATGAAATCAAGACCTATCCAGATGCAAAACAAGCTTGACAATGTTTGCATGTAGTGAATCCTAAAAAACCCCCTGCCATTAAAGATTCGGATAGAGAAACTGCTTAAAGCCGGTTTTATCTATCCCGTTCCCTTGATGGAGTGGGTTTGAAATCCTGTTCTATTGGATAAGAAGAAGGGAGTGATATGAATATGCACTAATGTCTATGACTTAAATCTATCCCATTCTAAAGATAACTGTGGAAATTGAACCCAGTGATAGATTAATTTTACTCACAACAATTAACAATTGATCATGCAAAATCACTCACAAAAGAGACTGAATAATGAGCTGAACACTAAAATGTATTGAATAAGTGTACAATAGCCAACCCTGTAACATAATAGTTTGCTGTATTA
Organism: Pseudotsuga menziesii; assembly: GCA_001517045.1. Classification (NCBI taxonomy): domain Eukaryota; kingdom Viridiplantae; phylum Streptophyta; class Pinopsida; order Pinales; family Pinaceae; genus Pseudotsuga; species Pseudotsuga menziesii. The sequence continues at coordinate 1,964 of LPNX010009956.1, read as the reverse complement.
AATAATTACATCAGGGATTCGAATTCATGAGGAGCAATTCGAATCTAGCATAAAGCAGGCTTACCAAAAATAAGCAAATCCCCCATAGGTGCAAAAAGCTGATCCCAAATCTATCATGGAGCTCACGAATTAGAAAAAAGGATTAGGAAAGATAAATAGTGATGGAATGACAACTCATACATGATTTTCCAAGGAGAAAAGAGTGTAGGATGTAGAGGAAAAAAAACTAGTTCACCTCACCTAGTCAAACTTTCCCAATTGCCTTAAAACACTTAAAAAGCAGGCAATAAAGCAAAAAAATCAGAAGGGCACCTAGGAGGCCAGGAATAAAGTAGAATTGATTCCTTGAGGTTTCCCAAGTGCTACATGGGTCAAATTAGGCAATTTGGACCACTATGGATCGGTAATTGACAACTTGCATAAGGTGGGACACATGAACTAGGCAAATAAGACAAAAATAATTAAATTAATGTCTAAGGTGGTAAACTATGGGTTGATTATTATAACACCCCCCATTAAGCCTGACTTATGAGTAATATATCAGAAAATTATAGGGCCTAGAAACAAGTCTTAGTCACCCTTTACATACTGCATGTCCATACAACCAAGGAAAGAGGCAAAAACAACATGGGAAAATCCTCCCTTAAACATGGACTGTAAAAAAAAATTTGGAAATCTTGTCTTCACTCATGCTTCACAGCATGATAAGAAATCCCTAGAAGTGATTTGAGATTGCTGAAGGTCTTCTCACAAAGTTCTTTGGTGAAGATATCAGCTACTTGTTCTGAAGATGAACAGAAGAGTAGATGAATGGTGCCATCATGCACAAGCTCTCTGATGTAGTGCATATGGATCTCAATGTGTTTGGTTCTCTGCTTCTGAACTGGATCTTTGTAGATTCAAATGGTACTATGGTTATCACAGTAGATGGTAGTTGAGTACTCTGATTCGAAGCCACACTCTCCAAGTAATCCCTGCAACCATAAACATTGAGTTGCTACATTAACAACTCCTTTGTACTCTGCTTTTGTAGATGAGAGTGCAATGGCACTCTGTTTCTTGCTTGATCAGCTGATTGGCCCTTTTGAAAGCATGAACACATATCCTGATGTGGAATTTCTATCTGTGCTATCACCTTCCCAATCACTGTCAGTAAATCCAATCAAATCAAGATCAGATTTTGCTTTGTAGAAGATCCCATGTGTCCTTGTTCCCTGAACAAAGTTAAGGATCCTTTTGGATGATTTCCAATGGATCTCATGAGGCTGATCCATATATCTAGAAGCCACACTTACTACATAATAAATATCAGGTCTAGTATGTATCATATACAACAAACATCCAATCAATTGCCTATACAGTGTATTGTTTACCATAGGTGAAGAATCAGCTTCTTCCAGCTTCACTCCTGAAAGGAAAGGAGTTTTGCTTGCTTTGCAATCCTTCATTCTGAATTTTTTCAGAAAGTCCAAGGCATACTTGGACTGGTGCACATTGATTCCAGCTTTGGTTTGAGCAATCTCAAGCCCCAAAAATTGACTTAAGAGCCCCAAATCTGTCATGGAGAAGTCTTGGTTCATTGCACCCTTCAAGGAAGCAATCTCATCCATTGAGATTCCTGTAATGAGAAGGTCATCAAAATATAACACAATGATAATTAATAAACCATTAATTAACTTCAAATAGACATTTGGATCTAATTTTCACCGAACAAAATTCAGTGATAGCAAGAAGCTATCGATCTTGGCATACCAAGCCCTGAGGGCTTGCTTTAGCCCATACAATGAATTTCTCAACCTGCACACAAGATAAGGGTTAGTAGAAAATCCTTGAGGCTGCTGCATATATATCTCTTCAGTGAGATATCCATCTAGGAAGGCACATTTTACATCCATGTGATGTACCTCCCATTGCTTTGAGGCTGCAATGGCTAGGGCTAGCCTGATGGAATCCATCTTTGCCAC
>LPNX010009952.1:35983-117812 GCA_001517045.1 Pseudotsuga menziesii | reverse complement strand
GTGGGTTTTAAAATTATCAAAAATTGAACCAATATATTGCAGGTATTGGGGGGATGAGGGGTTTAAGGTGGGGCTGGGTAGGGTGGTTTATAAGGATTGAGATATTAAAAGGGGTGGGGAGGAGGTTTTAAGTATTGTGAGGGGGTTTCAACAAAAAGAGTTTGGTTCAATATATCTCAAAATTAAGAGTATTCTTTAATATACCATGATCGCACATGCTATGTGAGAGGTTCACTAAGTTAAGTCCCCGTGTTTACATATAACATAGTAGATTCACATATTTATTTGTAAATTATGTTTTTTTTAAGTTGACCCATTAACATTTGATTCACATTTTATACACCTGTGCGTTTTTGTCAATCTTTTCAATTGCTCACATAAATTGAGAAACCAAAAATACGATTTTCAAAGAAAAAGATCCATGGAGATCCCACTTTTTATAATTTTTTGATTTGTATTTTTATGATGATGTTTCTTTAAGCATTTTAGAAATTATGGGAATTGTTTTTAACTATAAGTATAAATAGATTAGTTTATATTGGGCAACAATGTGCCTTACGCCATAATAGGTGGAGTCTAGGGGTGTGGGGTGTGTAAGTGTGTGAGAGTTTCATTGTGGTTATGGAATAGTGTGTGCACATGCTTGTATTGATTGAAGGCTAAGGTGTTTTAGTACTCTACTTCCATTCATGGGGTCTTATGCATTAGGGGTGTAGTGTATAAGGGGTGAGAGTGGTTAGTGTACGATGGGGCAGTAATATATTTGTGTACCATGATGTGTTAAGGCTAAGTGTGTTGGGGCAGGTAAATTTTCTAGATGGTAATTGCAATAACAAGGAAATTTATTATTGAGATGATATTGGTAAATGGATTTAGGGGTCTATTTTCATGTTTGGGATCTCATGGGTTAGGGGGGTATGTGTAATTGAAATAAGGGGTCAATGTGAATTGAGGAATAATTGGATGGTTTCAGGGTACACACAAGAACTGTCCCCACTACACCTAACCTTAAAATAACCACCACATAGGAGATGGGTTCCATATTAAACTCATATTTGATGGATAAGTAGCCCATACATGGTGCATGATCCCTTAAGATACTATTAGTGTTATGATTCCAAAAATTGTGATCTTGAACCATCACGTGGGCACCACGGACCATCCTTGATGTACTAATCCTCGAATTGATGAGAATACCACACTTGTAGAGTAAAGATTCCTTATGTAGCATTTGTGTTTAATTCCTTTAGAGTAGTATGCATGAATCATAGGACCCTTCCATGTATTGAGCTTCAAGAATATTTGGGAGTTTTACTAGTTTTCACAATGATGATTCAAACCTTTTAGATAGTTTGGATGAAAACATAAGAGAATAATTTGGGAACCCAAGTCTTGATAGAATTAATAGTAAAAGAACATGTAAGTAACATAATAAATTCCTTTCTTGAGAAAAAATAATGATTACATAAGCTCGAATCCTACATGGATTTATAAAACTTAAAAATAAATTAAAAATAAATAAAAATAAAACAAATATATTGAGTTTTCAAGATGATAAACACACAAAAACACATGAGAATATATTTAAAAAGTGTATCAAAATCATTCCCTTTGTTTGGAAAATCAATAAAACCCAATATTCAAGTTGATCATAGGGAAATTACAACAATTGTTGTCTCACCAAGGACTTCAATAAGTTCATTTATGACAACAATGTAAAAAGAAAATTATATTTCAAGAAGAAAAATGTGGAGGGCTACTAAATTCAAGGTTTGCATAAATGAAAATAATGAAGCTACTTATTGGGATGTTATTTGCAGGAAACCCGACTGAAATAAACTTTTAAAAGGAATTAGAAAGAAAGCGGTAGATATTTTTGGAAATCCATTCTCAATGCTATCTTGTTCTTGTTCCAATGACAGTGATTCTTTCAGGATCCAATATTCTAGTTTCTTCATCAAATTGGGAAGAAGATTCATGGTTTTATACATGATATGGAAGCTACACATGAGGAATATTTTGTTGAATCTTTTGATATTATTTGGGAAAGAGTTTGGAAAGATATATTTTCCATGGTTGATTATGATCTTAAATTGGAGTATGCGTGCATAAAAATACATTCTTATGATGCCCCTCTATCATCAAATGATGACCATCAAAGGGACTCTCCACATGATCTTTGTCTACAACACTTTGATGCATTGATGCATGATCTTGGCGTACACAACATATTCACCAATTCCATCACTAAGAAGTTGTTCTTCAAATTATTCAAGTGAAGAAGAGGACCTGTTGAAGAATTTTTTGATCATCTATGTGATCTCCATTTTTGAGTGGACGTTTTGGCCAATGAGATTTTCCTCCTTACCTTAGTTAAACGGACTAATACAATTCTGTTGTAGAAAGTGACTTGTGCCTTAGCTTCCAAGGCCTTAATAAATCATTTTGTATAAGTTGTACTAACTTAGACTTAAAAGGGGGCATTAGAGCATTAATCTACCTTAGTACCATGGTCATCTACCCATGATACATTTTCATTTCCCTTGTTCTTATGTTGCATGGTCTAACTTAGGATATACTAGTCAAAATTGGGAGAATAGGTTATTTCTTAATCCTTTATTGACAATTGAGGTGCTCTACTTTGATCATTTTGTCATCCAGGTGCCTGTATTAATTGCAAACCACTTCCAGCTTTGACTAAGGGCGGTAGTGTTCGAATGTGGTTGTTTTAAAGCAGTGGAGACTGTGTTAGCTTTGAAAGGGCGAGAAAGTGCACAAAAATGTGCATATTTATTAAGTCTATCAATTCCCACCAAGATTACACTCTTTCCTTTATACCTTTGCAAAGTTGTGATAAAATCCTTTGAGACCTCTCTCTACCGTTGGCTTGGAATGGAAAGTTATTATAGAAGTACTAGGGTCTTAATTGTTTCGACTTTATTTTGGTGGAAAACAAAGCATTATGTCACAAATTTTCAAACATCACATTTAAGACCGTTCGAAAAAAAACATTATTGACGTTCTGATAGATTCTTAAGAAACCTAAGTACCCTCCTACTGATGAGGAGTGAAATTCCAAAGGTTTCTTTTTTTCGAGTTGGGAAATCTACCAAAGATATAAGAGATACCTACACCATAGAAAATCATCTTTCCCCATAAATGTATTAGAGGATCTGGGATCATGTTGTATCTTTTGAATTAATATGCATATTTCTTTGTCATTATTCCATTCATCCCTTCCTTTGGTTATCCAATTGGTTGGATGATGGAAATAGCATGGAGCAATGCTTCAACATCTTCATCTTTCCTAGAGAGTGCATCTTCTACAACATTTTAATTCCACTTTGTTTAGATTATTTCAAAGTCATATCCCAACATCTTGGTCACCCATTTTTCTTCTCTTTTGAATATAGTCTTTGTTCCAAGAAATATTTAAGGTTATCATGATCGATTTTAACCTTGAAATGTATTCCTATGAGGTAGGGGAACCATTTATTTAGGGCATGTAGAATTTCTATCATTTTCTTCTCATAAATTGGTTTGTGTATTTTCTTCCAGTTGAATGGCTGAGTTTCAAATGAAAGGGGACTTCCCTCTTGCATTAGAACCAAACTAATGCCATTTATCGATTCATCTCACTCCACAACAGAGGTTTTTGTTAAATCAGGTGGAGCCAATACTGGATCTATGCACATGGCCTCTTTGAGTTCTTCAAAAGAATTTATTGGCATTTGGAGTCCATGAAAATGCATCCCTTTTCAGTAATTTTGGTAAGGGTGCTTCTATTCACCCATAATTTTGAACAAACTAGCAATAATATCTAGTCAATCAGAGAAATCCCCTAAGGTGTTTTAGAGTTTTAGTGATCTTCCATTCCTGCATTGCTTTAATTTTGTGAAGGTATACCTTGATGCATTCATGGGAGACAATTTGACCCAAGTATTCCACCCGCTATACTCCAAAGAAAAATTTGGAGGGTTTTGCATATAATTTTTGTTCCTCCAATAGTATGAGAACCTTATCAACCTCTTGAGCAGAGGCTTCCCAATATTTATTGTAGATCAATATATCATCAAATAATACTAAGACAATTTTTCAAAGAAAGGGCTTGAATATGGAATTCATCAAACCTTGAAATGTGGAAGACGCATTTGTAAGGTCAAAAGGCATGACCAAAAAATCATAATGGCCTTCATGAGTTTAGGATGTTGTTTTTTGAATGTTCTCTTTCTTCATTTTGACCTGACAATAACTTGATTGAATATTAAGCTTGGTGAAGTAAACTACCCCATGTACTTCATCGAAAAATTCATCAAGAACTGAAATGGGGAATTTATATTTAATGGTGATATTGTTGATCTCTCTATAATATACACACATACACCATGAGCCATCTTTTATGTGCACCAATATTACTGGAGAAGAGTAAGAAATTTTGCTATGTTGAATGATTCCATCCTTTAAATTTTTTGTGACCATATGTCGAGTTTCAATTTTCTAGGCTTAGGGATATCTACAAGTCCTGATATTGGGAGGAACACTTACTGGAACCAATTGAATAGCATGGTCATGATCTCGAGTAGGTGGGAGAGCTTTGGAAATACTATCAAATACATTGGAATGATTCTCAAGGACCTGATGTAGATATAGAGAGATGCATGATTTAGGTGTTTGAGTGTCTACTGAGAAAATTTGTGCAATTAAACCCTGTTTTTCTTTGTGTATAAGATTGGTCATCCCATTAGATTTTATTATATTACCAATTCTCCTTGTGATACCTCTTAACTCAAACTCTTTTCCTCTGTAAAAAAATTTCAAGAAAAACTATTGAAAATTAAATGATATTGTTCCTTGGGATTGTTGCTATTTGAACCCTAGGACCACATCAACCCTGCCCATTGGAATGAAAATTATGAGACTATTTAGGACATACACTCTCATAGAGAGATCTATCTTATGGAATTTTCTTGAGCAATTTATAGTTCCTCCATCCACAACCATCACCTGAAAATCTAGTGCTGTATATATAGATTAATTTAAATCATGTGCTATCTTCCAATGAATAAAATTGCGAGCAATAATAGAATCAATTAATAATATTACCTTTTTCCTCTTGATATATACTTCTATATTGATATTTTGAGGAGTGGTAATTCCATCCAAATCATTACATGATATAACAAGGCGGATTTCTTCAACTTTAATCCTTGGTGTTGGATCCTGGTGTAAATCCTATTTTTTTATTCTTCTTGTTCATTTTCTTCCTAGAATTCTTCAGAATCAATCTAAAATAGTTTCCTCTCAGTGAACTTGTGGCCCTTAATGTATTTTCTATCTAAACTATAAAAAATATTTTTTTTCCTTTTTCCTCTATTTTTCACTGCATCAACATTGTAGGTTGTGGACAATTCAAGACCACACTTCCTTCTTTATAGTTGTAAGTTGCATACTTCCTTGTTCCCATAATTTTGTTTTCAAATTTTCTTACAACCGTAAATGCATGCTCCAAGGACTTAGGTTCCAAAAGGAGAACCTCATGTTGGATGTTATCCTTCAAAGTTCCAATAAAGAGATCCAATCTAAGACTAAGCTTCTAAAACTACTTGATGTGCTCTGTGTCTATATCCTTTTGTTTGAGATTTACCAACTTGATAAAGAAGGTGTTGCAATTTATATCCCGATAATGTGCAATAAATTATTCTGTGAATATATAAAAATAGACAATAGAGTCCTTTTTACAGCCAGAAATCCATTGGTACCATACAAATTCATCAGGATCTAAATATAGGATGCAATAGTTACCTTTTGCGAAATTTGCACAAAGTGTAGATAAAGGAATCGCTCCATCTATAATATCCAAATTATTGAATCATTTCCATCAAAATTTCTCATGTCAATCTTGGGAATAAAGTAGTTCCTTGGAACTAAGTTGAACCCATGATGATGTAGACAATCATCGAATTTTTGGGTCTCAAACTTATTGTTCTCCAACTGTTTTTCAATTTTTGTAATACATGACTGCAATAAGTCCCCTTTTTCCTCCTTATCCTCTTGTTGAGTAGATGAACCAAGATTAAAGACATGCTTTATATCATTCATCAGTTCATTTAATTCTTGATTATCTTTTTTACTAGCCATGTTATTTTCTAATTTAACTAAGTCATCCATTTTTACATTCGCTTTAATCATATTTTCCAACTTGGACACCCTGAAAGACATGTCTTCACTTTCATCGTATGCCAGGGATGAATCTTCCGGTGGTTTGAGTGGAGCATGATTTTTTCCAGTTCATTTTGGTATAATTTTGAACAATAAAAAAATAAATATCACACCCTAGGGTTCACCACAAATAGATCCTTTTACTAAAGTTATTCAAATTTGAAATGGATTACTTTTTTCAAACCCCAATTGGAAGATTGTTTTATGGCCGACTTGGAACAAAGATAAATTCGAAAGTTAGGCTCTTATGGGTATACAATTTTAGCACATTGTATCTTGATGTTTCCTCTCTCTAATGCCATATTTCTAATGTAATTCATATTCTCAAGTAAGAAGTTATTGCAATTCTACCAACACTTCTAATTTTTTGTCTATTCAGAAGAGCGAACTTGTACAATATACCACATGTCCAATATTTCGGTTATGATGTTAAGAAATATATCACACATAATATGGTTTGTCTTATTTGTTATTCAACGTGTGTATCTCAATTTGGATATTGGATTCTCCAGATATGACCTTATTCCATAGAAGATATGTTTTAGACTGGTTTTTGGACTAGTAAAAAACCCTAGATAACAAGGTCAATATATCTGAACCTGTAATGGCTCAAGATATGAATTTTGTACCATATATGGCTCTGAGTTATTCAAATATGTTTTTTTAGTCACTCTATCTGAAGCCTTGTATACAAAAATTATATTGAAAATTCTAAGATGACTCGTTTTGAAGAAATCAGTCTCGAGGAAAGAGCTCTGATATCAAACGTTACGCAACCAAGTCCCAAAAATAGCATAAAAAGAACAAAGATAGACAAGAATAAATTATTCCACACCTTAATGATGAAGAAAAAATACAGATATATTTCCTCTAAAAGGGGAAAACCTCCTTACACAGTATACTAAGTACAAAAGAGAAGACATAATGTGACGATTAAAATGAAAATATATCCTTCCTATATATAGGAGAGAAAAGTGTACAATAATAAGTAATAGACCTGCTAATAGACCCAATCCAACATGAATAATATGTAATGCAACAAAATATAGTGGGGTAATGTGCAACTCTATAGTGGTTAATGTGACATCATTGATCGCTTAACATTGAATCTACCAAAACACGTATAATCTTTTTGAATTTAGATGTGCAACAAAAAAGAAACTTGTAGGGATTTGTCTTGTCTTCCTAATTCTATTTTTTCATTAAAAAATATGAGTATATAATTTAATGTGTGAAAATTTTATTTAATTATATGTTTGTCCTTACAAATTTAAGAAAAAGTAAATGGTGTTGGTTTATCCCACAATACTAAGAGAGGGGGGGTGGGGGTGAATCAGTATTGTCAGTTTTTACTTTAAATTACACAAAATCAACAATAAAGACACAAATTTTATCATGGAAACCTCAAAAGAGAAAACCACCAAAACAAACTCATTAGTAGATGAATTTACAAAATTGTTTATCTTCTACAACATAAAGGATGAAAAACACACCCTAGGTTTCGTCTACAACTACATACTAGGATGCTACAACACCCATGTGGTTTTCTATCTACTACAACAGACAAGGATGCTATGACACCCCATTCTCCAGCTACGACTGTGTAACAAATATAAATAAAATATTATTTAAATTGGTTAATTATCTTATGAAAGGGTGTAACCCTTTAGTTTACACACTCAAAGCCTATAAAGGTGAGCTTACCTTATAATTATCTCATCATCCAATAGATTATTATTATTCATATTCGTTATTACAATTATAGTCGGATTCGACTAACGAACCAACCAGATTTGGTTGCTCTAGACTAGAAGGAGGCTATGAACCCTGCAGACCTGTGGTCTGCTGTAGCATCACCCTGCTACCCTAGACTGATTTTCTCAGTATTTTTAGAACAGTTGAAAAACTATTCACTTTGGAATCTATCAGACTTACTAACAGAGACATCTAATTCTTTACAAATTTATTCAATAAATATCATTTACTTATTTATAATCAACGCATCTCTCCATAGATATGCTATTTTATTTTGGATTGTGATGGATCACTTACAGACACAACGAATCATCATCCATCCGCTCAACTGTCACATCATTTCGACGAGGATATTGTTTCATTTCTTCCCACAGCTCTAAATTCATTTCTGCATCCTTGTTCATCGTTTTTTGGTGTTTCCATGATCTTCTTCACTAGATATATTCCAGAAAGTTGATATTCTCTTCCGGTTCATTTTTAAATCGTATTTCCACACCATGTTTTTGTTTCAACAAATTCCCATCATTGATTTTCCCTAACCATTGATCTCTATATTGCGGGATGCAGGATGTCGATTGTCCATTTTTGTCTTTCCACAAATTTATCTCTGTAATAAGGATTCTGCACCGTTGATCTTTTGTGGGTGTTTTTCTTACCATTGATTACCATATTGCGGGACGTAGATTGTGGGTTCATAGAATCTTTAAATGCAATTCCCTTTCTGCATTTTTCTTCTGTACCATCAATCTCTTCTGGCGGAACTAATCTCAAAAATTCAATCTTGATCTTTTGCGGAACTTTGGATTTTTTACCTAACTGTTGGATTTAATATTTAACCATTGGATCTAGTGTGACACTAATATCAGTCAACCAATATTGATATTTTGTGAAACTTCATCCTCCTGCCTATCTTTTGTGGAACTGATCCCCAGCTATTGGATCTCATGAAGGATGCTTCTCGATCGTCAATTTTAGATTCAATTCAGATCTCACCGTGACTTCGCGGATCCGCATGAATTATTTGTGGAAATTCTTCGCAACAGTTCATTCAACAATAACATTGGATGATCGATCTTTAGTCGTTCAACTTGCTAATAGAGTTATTCACTTGTCATTCACATTGCAACCTGCAACCTGTAATAGAGTTATTCCTTTGTTATTCGTGAAGACCTTTGGCATAAATGACAACTATATACTCAACAATTTCCCCCTTTGCCATTGATGGGAAATTTTTTAATCATTCTCCCCCTTTGACACTGATCTTTCATCAACACTCCCTGCCCAATTTGCATCAGTAAATTCCTTCAAGGTAAATTATTGTCCTTTCAGATACCATAAACCATACTCCATAGCACCTTTTAGAAATTTGAAAATTATTTTGACTATTGTTACATGTGTTTCTTTGGGAGCTGATTGGAATCTAGCTACCAATCCAACAACTTGCATCACATATGTTCTTGTGGCTGTCACATATAGCAGACTGCCAATCATGGATCTAAACGTGGTATGATCTACTTCCATAGATTCATCATCCTTACTTAACTTGCAACCAGTGACCATGGGAGTACCAACAGGTTTGGAATATTCCATTTTAAACTTTTTCAACATATCTTTGATGTACTTAGTTTGAGATGTGAAAATGCCTTTGTCTTTTTGGTAGACTTGCAATCCCAAGAAGAATGTTAATTCACCCAACATTGACATTTCAAATTCTTTCTTCATTTCCGAGGAAAAATATACACTTAGGATTTGAATATTGCTCCCAAATATGGTATCATCCACATAGACAAAAACAATGAACATGTTTTTATCTTCAACTTTTAGGTAAAGATTACTTTCAGTGGCTCCTCTTTTAAAACCTTGTTGTTTTAAATAAATGTCTAGTCTTGAAAACCATGCTCTTGGATCTTGTTTGAGACCATAGAGTGCCTTTTTCAGTTTACAGACATAATCTTTGTTTTCAGATAGGAGAAACCCTTCAGTTTGTTCAATAAACACTTATTCTTCTAGTTTTCCATTTATGAATGCAGACTTGACATCCATTTGATATACTTTGAAGTTTTTATGACATGACAGTGCTAAAAACATTCTTATTACTTCAAGTCAAGCTACATGAGCATAAGTTTCTTCAAAATCAATACCTTCCACTTGGGCATACCCCTTACAAACCAATCTTGGTTTTTTCTTTATTACTTGTCCATCTTGATTGAACTTGTTTTTGACAATCCATTTGGTTCCTACAATGTTCTTATCTTTAGGTCTTGGGACAAGTTCCCAGGTCTCATTTTTCTCATTCTGATCTAGTTCTCGATTCATGGCTTTGACCCATTCATCACTTTTGTTGGATTCTGTAAAGTTATTGGGTTCTACTATTTATAGTAAGGCTTGTTCTACATCTGGTAGTTTCCTTCTTGTTTTGACACCAGCATTTTTGTCACCCATTATCTGTGACTCCAGATTATCCTTTTGTATCCTCCTAGAAGGAGTTTAGTGTCAGGTCTAGAGAAGTCTTCATCATATTCCTATGTATCTTATTTCTATCTGTCTTCTTCTTCGTTATGAATGTTCTTGTGCTTTTGCAAGTCTTTTATTTCATCATCACATGTATTTTCAATATTGTCAAGAATTTTCTCTTTCCTTGGTTTTATATCATCTACTTTCACATCAACACTTTCTACAATTTTATGTAACCTTTTATTGTAACACCTATATGCATTTTTGGTGGATGAGTAACCTAAAAATATTCCTTCATGAGTCAGAGAGTTGAACTTTCCAAGGTCATCCTTGTTTCTTTTGATATAACAATTACTTCCAAACACTTTAAAATATTTGACTGAGGTTGGTTTTCCATACCACAATTCATAGGGGGGATTATCCTTATTCACTCTGAGTTGTCCTCTATTAAGTATGTATACGGTTTTGTATATAGCTTCTCTCCAAAATGAATCTGATAGTTTTGCTTCATTGAGCATAGTTATGGATGCTTCTTGGACTGTTCTGTTTTTTATTTCAACAACCCCATTCCGTTGAGGATTTTTTACAGCTGAAAATTGTCTCTTAATTCCATGACCTTCATAAAAATCATTAAATTCATTTGAGGTAAATTCTCCCCCATTATATGATCTAAGACACTTTATTTTCATTCCTGACTCATTTTCAGCCATTTCCTTGAATATTTTAAATTTCTCAAAAGCTTCTGGTTTTTCTTTGAGGAATACCACTAATGTCCTCCTTATGTAATCATCGATGAGCAACATAAAACAATGATCTCCTTGCACGGTTTTGGTTATTGTTGGTCCACAAATGTATGTGTGTACTATTTCCATAGGGTGTGAGGTCATATGTTCTTTTATTTTTAAACTAGCTCTGGTTTGCTTCCCATGTTGACAATGTCTACATACAGATTTTAGAGGAACTACAATTTTTGGTAGATCTCTTACAGCTTTCTTTGTGCTTATTTTGGAAATATTGTCAAAACTTAAATGTCACAACCTTTTGTGCCATAACCAAATTTCATCTACCATACTTAAGTAGCTATGGTTTTCATTTTCCAAGATGTATACATTGTTTGTATTTCTCATAGCAATGCCAACGACCTTTCCTGATTTCTTATTCTTGATTTCACATTTTTCTGAGTCAAATATGAAAAGGTGTCCTTGGTCACATGTTTTACTTACACTGAGAATATTAGGCTTGATGTTTTCAACCAGCAAAATATTTTCTTCTTTTATCTTGTTGTTGACAACAGTTGTAGCTTTGCCGATTATTTTGGAGGACAAACTATCTCCAAAAGTGACTTTTCCCTTATTATCTTTTAAGGTTATGAATTTGCTTGGGTCACCGGTCATAGGTTTTGAACAACCACTTTCCAAGTGCCATAAGTTGTATTTCGGTTGCACATAAAGCAATCATGGAACTTTGCATTTCTTCATTCTCTTTCCAGTACTTATTTTGTTTGGTGTTCTGAGGTTTGATTGCAACAGTACTCCTTGTATGAGTCTTTAGTTTACAATCTCTTGCCATATTTCCATGGTTGTTGCATTTATAACATTCTATGTCATATTTTTGAAGTAATGTTAAAATATTCTTATTTCCCTTTGACTCATTACTTGATGACTTCTTCTTGTGTTCAGAAACCTTTCTTTCAGTTCTGTAGTTTAGATATTTATGGCCAAAATTATTATAAGAAAAGAAGTGACCTAAAAATATCTGTAAGTATCTATTTGGTCTTTTGGGTGCTAGATTATTTCTATTTTTTTCTTGAGAAATTAAGCCAACTTTCTTGCTTCTTTCCTTTTTAGCTGGAGTCTTTAGTACTTCAGCATAGCTTTTCTTACTTCCTTCTTGACTTGTGACAGGAAACCTCTCTAGCTTCTTTTCTTTAATGAACCCTAAACCATACCTATCACCTGATGGTGTTTGGCTAGTCAGAATGTCATCTAGAATCCTTGAGCTATTCTCAAATTTTGATTTGATAGATCCTTCATCAATATTTCTCTTGAATTGCATGATTTCTTATGCAAGTTTTTTAGACTAATGTATGATTCTTTTGATATGTAGGTTTAGATCCTCCTAAACCTTTTTGGCATATAGGAGTTGAGATTCCAACTGACTGATGACAAGATTTGACTGTCTGTTCTTTTTCCTACATTTCTCAAGTTCTTCAAGGGCGCTAACAAGTTCAGCTCTTAGGTCCACTTCTCCTTCCATATTTGAGTCACTATTTGAGGCTTGAGTATCTAGGCCCATAAATAAAAATTCAATTTCTTCAACTTCACTGTCTTCCATGTTGTAAACTATTTTCTTTTTCCCATAGGATTTTTCCTGTTTCCTATTTTACCCTTTTTGAAATTCAAAGTTTCCTTTTCTTCATTCTCATCTTGTTTAGTGTAGGTGCATTTAGAGGCAAAATGTCAAATCCTTCCACAATTAAAGAACTTTAAAGGTAACTTGCCCTTGTGTTTTCCACTCCCTCTCTCAAGTTTATTAATGAAAAAACTTCTTCATCTTTTGGGTTTTCTGATTCATTTTTAAGGAGGCTTTAAAAGATGCTTCTTTTCTTGAAGATCCATTTTGTCCTAATCTTATTTCATACGAAGTGAGAATTCCATGTAACTCATCCATTGTTACCTTTTTAAGATCATCTCATTCTTGTAAGGTGGATACTTTTGCCTCATATCTCATTGGTAATGTTCTTAGTACCTTTCTTACTACTTCCTTTTCTTTCAATTTTCCTCCAATCCCTCTGATCACATAAACAAATTCGTCTACATGAAGAAGGTATTCACCAATGTTGTCTTCTTCTTTCATTTTAGGACTTTCATATTGACCTTTATATGTTTGAAGTTTGGATTCTTTAACCATAGATTCTACTTCATAGATAATTCTCAACTTATCCCAAGCTTGTTTGGCAGATGTACATTTCATAACTTTAGTAAATAGTAAGTTTGTTAAACCACTTACGATTGTATTTAGGATTGTAAGCATAATTTTCTCTAGTAAATAGTGGAGGTATGTTAGTGGCCAATCCTTCTTGTTGATCCATTGTAATTATTGTATGGGATCTTCCTTCCAGTGGTTAAGCTGTTTGTGAAGGAACCCGCTCTGATACCAATTGTTGTTTTATCCCACAATACTGACATGGGGGTGAATTAGTATTGTTAGGATTTACTTTAACTTACACACAATGAACAATCAAGACACATATTTTATCGTGGAAACCTCAAAATAAAAACCACCAACAAAAAATCACTAATAAGATGAATTTACAAATTTTCTTATCTTCTACAACAGAAAGGATGTAAAACACACCCTAGGTTTTGTCTACAATTACATACTAGGATGCTACAATACCCATGTGGTTTTCTATCTGCTACAACACCCTGTTCTCCAGCTACGAGTGGAAGGAGGATTCGACCCCCTATAGACCTATGGTCTACCCTAGCACCACCTTGCCACCCTAGATTTATTTTCTCAGTCTCTTTATAATAGTTGAAAAACTATTCACTTTTGACTCTATCAGACTTACTAACAGAGACATCTAATTCTTTACAGATTTATTCAGTAAATACCCTTTACCTATTTCTAATCAACACATCTCTCCATAGCTACGCTCTTTCATTTTGGATCATTATTGTTCACTTACATACACAATGAATCATCATCCAACCGCTCAACCATCGCATCATTTCGACGAAGACATCATTTTGTTTCTTCCCACATCTCTGAATTCATTTCTGTATCCTTGTTCATCGTTTTCTAGTGTTTCCATGATATTCTTTACCAGATATATTATGAGCCGTTGATATTCTCTACCAATTCCTTTTTAAATCATCTTTCTGCACCAATTTTCTATTTCAATGATTTCCTTCCGTTGATTTTCATTAGGCTTTTCCCTAACCGTTGATCTCTAGATTGTGGGATGCAGGATGTCGATTGTCCATTTTTGTCTTTCCGGAAATTTATCTCCACAATAATGATTTCGCACCGTTGATGTTTTGCAGGTGTTTTTCTAACTATTGATTACCATATTGTGGGTTCATAGAATCTTTAAACGCAATTCCCTTTCCGCATTTTTCTTCCGCACCGTCGATCTCTTCTGGAGGAAATAATCTCAGTCGTTCAATCTTGATATTTTTTGGAACTTTGGATTTTCCGCCTAACTGTTGGATTTAATATTTAACCATTGGATCTAGTACGGGACTAATATAATCCTTCCAATATTGATCTTTTGCGGAACTTCATCCTCCTGCCTATCTTTTGCAGAACTGATCCCCAATCGTTGGATATCGTGCGGGATGCTTCTTGATCATTGATTTCAGATTGAATTCGGATCTCACCATGACTTTGCGGATATACATGAATTCTTTGCGGAAATCCTTTGCGACAGTTCATTTAGCAACAACATTGGATGATCGATCTTTAGTCGTTCAACTTGCTAATAGGGTTATTCATTTGTCATTCACCTTGAAACCTGCAACTTGTAACAGGGTTATTCCTTTGTTATTCATGAACACCTTTGACATTAATGACAACTATATAATCAACAAATGAATTTCATTCCCATGAACGCATTCAATGTTCAATATCTAATTATAAGATATCTATATGTGTGTGTGTGTGTGTGTGTGTGTGTGTGTGTGTGTGTGTGTACATATACATATCCACATGCATATGCATATGCACACACACACACACACACACACACACACACACACATATAAGAGGATGATCTACATATAACATAGTAGATTCACATATTTATTTGTAAATTTTTTTTTTTTTTAAGTTGACGCATGAACATTTTATTCACATTTTATACAACTTTTCGTTTCTGTCAATCTTTTCAATTATTTACATAAATTGATAAACCAAAAATATGATTTTCAAGGAGAAAGATCATGGAGATCCCACTTTTTATAATTTTTCAATTTGTATTTTGATGATGATGTTTCTTGAAGCATCTTAAAAATTATGGGAATTTTTTTTAACTGTAAGTATAAACACTTATAGTTAAGGTTAAAACACATTAGCTTAAATTGGGAAACAATTTGCCTTACACCATAATAGGTGGAGTCTAGGGGTGTGGGGTGTGTAAGTGTGTGAGAGTTTCATTTTGGTTATGGAATAGTGTGTGAATATGCTCATAATGATTAAGGGCTAAGGTGTTTTAGTAGTCTACTTCCATTTATTGGGTCTTATGCATTAGGGGTGTAGTGTATAAGGGGTGAGAGTGGTTAGTGTATGATGGGGTAGTAATATATTTGTGGACCATGATGTGTTAAGGGTTCAGATAGGTAAATTTTCTAGATGGTAATTGCAATATTAAGGAAATTTATTATTGAGGTGATATTGGTAAATGGATTAAGGGGTATATTATCATGTTTGGGATCCCATGGGTTAGGGGGATATTGTGTACCTGAAATAAGGGTTCAATTTGAATTGAGGAATAATTGGTTGGTTTGGGGGGAAACATAAGAACTATCCCCAATGCACCTAATCTTAAAATGACCACCACATTGAACTAATAGGATATGGGTTCCCTATTAAACTCCTATTTGATGGATAAGTAGCCCATACATGGTGTGTGATCCCTTAATATAATATTAGTGTTATGATTCAAAAAATTGTGATCTTGAACCATCATGTGGGAACCAAGGACCATCCTTGATGTACTAATCCTCGAACTAATGAGCATATCACACTTGTAGAGTAAAGAATCCTTATGTAGGCTTTGTATTTAATTACTTTAGAGTAGTGTGCATGGATCATGATCCATAGAGACATTTTATTAGGACTTAGACCTTGTATTTTAAACTTGGTCCATATTTTGGCTCCAAGAACCATCCTTGGTATAAATTCCAAAACATTAAGTCACCACCATATATTATAACCTTTAGTCAAAATATTCCCTAGTGTCTTGTGTCCTAATATCATGCTAATGTCTGCAATGTTTAGTGCATTATAGTGATGACATACTCTTTATTAACATGTTTTCTATGCATTATCATTACATTGTTTTGATGTGACATAAGTTTAATTTACCTGCATTGTAGATCAATTTAGAGGCTATGGTCTTTGGAAGATTTTGAAATGACACTGACAAAGTAGATGGAATATTTAAGGATAGAATGTTTTCGACCGTTATAGGACCCTTCCATGTCTTGATTTTCAATAATATTTGGGAGTTCTACTAGTTTTCAAAAAGATCATTCAAACCTTTTAGATAGTTTGGATGAAAAAATAAGAAAATAATATGGGAACCGAAGGATTGATAGAATTAATCATAAAAGAACATGTAAATAACATAATAAATTCCTTTCTTGAGAAAAAAAATGATTACAAAAGCTCGAATCCTATATGGATTTATAAAACGTAAAAATAAATTAAAAATAAAACAAATATATTGAGTTTTCAAGATGATAAACACACAAAAACACATGAGAATATATTGAAAGAGTGTATCAAAATCATTCCCTTCATTTGGAAAATCAATAAAACCCAATATTCAAGTTGATCATAAGGAAATTACAACAATTGTTGTCTCACCAAGGACTTCAATAAGTTCATTTATGACAACAATGTAAAATGAAAATTATATTTCAAGAAAAAAATTGTGGAGGGTTAGTAAATTCAAGGCTTGCATAAATGAAAATAATGAAGATACTTATTGGGATGTTATTTGTAGGAAACCCTAATGAAATAAACTTTTAAAAGAAATTAGAAAGAAATCGGTAGATATTTTTGGAAATCTGTTCTCGTGCTATACCATATCAAAATAATGTTTGTGACGATGTTTATCCAAAGGGTTGTATAATGAGAGTTGTAAACACATTTTGGATATGACGCAAGTTGAAATATTTATGGAATTTGAAGAAAGAAATCAATGTGAAATGTTTTCCTTTAGAAACTTTAATAAATTTAAACTGTGGCATGTTAGGCCCAACACAATCCACATTACTTATTGTTGTTGGTACCACAATGAATGAGAAACTTGTTCTTGGTTGTTATTTTGTTTAATACTCAACAATCTATGAATAATATTAATTCACCATCTTTATTCCATACTAATACTAATATTTTTTAATATGGAATTGTGCTCTTTGTAATAACACCACATTTCAACAGATCTTGAACTGGCCTTTCTATTTATGTTTTATGGTGGTGAGTGTATCTATAGGGTTTAACCATGAATAAACTTAATCCTAGTTTAAACTTGATTATATGTTCAATCCTTCTCTCTGGTGGTAACTCCATGGGAAGATATTGAAATATTATCTTGTGTTTTTGAAGTAACTCTTGGATTTCTTCTCCTCTAGAGGCATCTTGTTTTCAATCTTGCATCTTCATTTGATGGAATTGGATCACACAATATACTAAGCTAATTCTCATTTTCATATTAGTTTTTTCCATCTATTGAGATGACTCAACTTGTGTATGGGGTGGTTGGAAATAATTTATCCTATACTTTTGTCCTTCCCAGTTGAATTTGAAAAAATGTCTTTGATGATTGGTTGAGTACGTACCCAATGTTTGTTTCCATTAGATTCCTAAAACTTTGTCTACGATTCCCTAGGTACAATGTAAAGTTATGATTCCAAATTAAAATCTTGAATTTGGATTTTCACTCTATGACACTTCCCCACATTTTCAAAAACATTCCATCCGCAACCATCACCCTCATGTCTAGAACTGGAGATATGAATAACTTAAGTTTCCTTATGATTCTTATGTTAAGGAAGTTTTGGTTACTTCTTGTATCAATTAGTACTATGGAAATATGATTTTTTATATGCCTCTTTAATTTAAGAGTGTGTGGCTAGATGATTCATGTTATGATTGTAAGTGATATCCTGGGCAGATTGTCACCTTTTGAATCTATTGCAATATTTTGGGGATTCTCTACTTCTTCACGTTCTGACTATTTTGTATCCAATTTTTCATTCCCTTCTACTTCACACGTGTATAATTTATTTGAATTATCTCCTTTATGGAACCTATTCCTGTGGCCCCATCTTGCTCCACAACATTTTCATTTTCCTTCTTTCACTCATTGATATTCCAAACATATTTTTCCATCTCGTTTGTGTGGACGTATGTATTTATACTTATCACGTATATTGTTTGTGGTATGATTTTATTGAATATTTTTCCCATTTATTTATTAGAACATTTAGGTTTGACTTGTACTACTTTTTCCTTTTCCTTGCTACTTTCATAGTCAATACATCAGTCATTTTTAATTTGTTTTGGATATATAGATTAAGGCCTCCTAGGTAAGTTTCAAGTAATTGTTTACAATATAACCCAAATACTTGTGTGGCAAGAGCTTCCCATAGATGCATGAATTCTTCAATACTTCCCTTTTCTTTTAGTTTGTCATGTTTTGAACAGAATTCATTTTCGATGATTCACTAGAATCTCTTAAAAAGTCAGTTTTAAGCAAATGCTAGGTGTATGCGTACTTTTGTATTGTCCAGACATATAATAGTTATATGCATTAGCTTCTAAATGCATGGAGGAATATATAAACTTTTCTTCATATGCAGAAATGTAAAACATGCCACACATTGATCTTTGTTCGCATTGTACTTTGTTAGTTATTTTGACCTTGGGTAGGCATATCATAATGGGATGATATTGAGTGCCTCCTGATGAATTATAGAGGATTGGTGGTGGTCTGTGTGGTTGTGATTTGGTGAAGTGAGATGAAGAGGTATAGATGATTGAGTTATTCCATCGTTTGCAGCAAATTCTAAGATCTTTATTTTGTACAGCGTTCACAATCACATTCATCTTGTTCTTCATTAATACAATGATTTCATCTTTGTTCTCTTTTTTCTAGTACCACATTATTGTTATTCATTTCTTTTGTTAGGTCCTCTTGGTTTTTATGTATGATGTATTTGAGAGTGTTGACTTATTTTTCCATTTTTTCAAATTGGTTCTTCATATCTATCATGAGTCGGATGTGAGGTCGTGTATATCCTTTTGTTATTTTGTCCTATATCTAGTTGGGCACAAACAACACTTGCTTTTTGATGTGGGGGTGAGAAAATAATGCACACACATATCACAAAGTTTCTATTTAAAAAAACTATTTACTATACTAATAATATTTTTTGGAGGGTTTGACTAGGGGACTATGAGAGAGAGCATCTCGTTCATGGGGGAGTGCATGGGAGGGGTTGCATGAGGGGAGCACCTAAATTGTATTAAAAAACAACAGATGTACTCACTCGAATACCAATGAAGCGACTGCTTCTTGAATTTGATGAAAATAAAATATAGAGATAGAAATAAATATTTGATGAGATGAGATTAGAGTAAAATTTAGGACTTATTAAATACCCCTTTCTTATGTCTTTATGTTGAAGAGATGCACCCTTTGATTCTTCATTTAATTATTAAATAATCATTACTCTATTATATTTATTTTCTTATTATTGATTAAACTTTAACGTTTTCTAGTTATGTATTTTTTCCTTAGGAAAAATATTTTAATTTTATTAATGAATATAAAATTAGGTTAGTGGCTATCATGGACACAACACATTGTTTGTTCAATGTTGCTTTGATTTGATATATGAATCATTCGTAAAGAACAAAATAATATTTACATGACGCTTTATTTGGTGGATGTTCTTGGAAGTTGAAATCAACACACTATTTTTTATTGGTTGAGTTGGTTTGATAAGGATACATAAGTTCTTCATAGTTGGATATTTTTTTTAATGGGGCATAAAAAAGGTGAACACGATAGTGTACGTGCTTCTTTGAAATCAGAACTTAGAATATACCAACATAGTCATGATGTAGTGTGATTCAAACCATATGTTGAAGTAGTGGACTAGTGCAAATTTCATATAGGTCATGAAGGTCATGAACAAACAAGGCCGATGTAAAGGTAAGAATCTATGACATGCAAATTAACACTAAAATTTTCAACATACATTGAAACACATGCTCAATAGAAAAGTTAAATTTTATGTTCATGGTGTGTATTCTTTTAGAATGTTGTGTGTTGTGAAGTGAATATATCCATGCCTTGGTATTTTGAAACTATACTTGGAACAAGATAATTACACTATGTTCAAACTAAATACATGGGTTCCATTGAGGTGATAAAGTATGCATGTTTTTGTGGAATTTTCATTAATGCAAAGGGATGATCATTTGATCAATGTGAAGATAATGGATATGTGAAACCATGGAAATGTCTCCCTATAAATCCAAATGGGCCACATCCATGTCTAACATGGAAAGAGATGCATGTTGAAGAGGTCATAGTTTCACTAGATATTGATCGAGTTCTTTTATGTTAGAAAATATATACATGATTTGATTAATAGGCTCATTATATATTAATTAAAACATTTAATTGCATCTTTGGAGGTGATGTAATTGTTGACATTTCACCACATGGAAATGCGAAGAATGTATCCTATTATCTGATGTGATGCACCGAAATAAAGATAAAGTTGGTGCAACCATACTAAGATGGAAATTTCACATACTAGATTAGCAACATTGTTCTTATGGGTCATTTTTTTTTAAATTTAAAAAATACAATGATTATTTTTATATATAGGGATTTCATGCTTAAATATATGTCTTATCAATATGGTGGTTTGGTCATAGATTATTGGATACAACTCATATAAATCAGAGTGAAGAGAGCTCAACTAAAATGATGGAAGATGGAAAAAATTGACCATGAATGTTATGGAGATGTGCATTCCTATAACACATTAGCTAAATGAGTAAATTATAGGTCATTTTTTAGGTTCATTTAATTGGTGCACTAATTTATTTTAAGATGATTTAATGTATAATTAACTTATGTTTCTATGTTTTAAATTTGTTTTAGCCACAAAAACTCTATGATTCTCATTCCAAACTTGCATACTAAAAAATAAATGACTTTACTTTATAAATGTTTTATGCTCTGTACTTTCCATGCTTACATTAAGAAAAAAATATTATTTAAACACCCATTTCATTAAATATGGTGTAATGTCTCCAAAAATTGAAAAACAAATAAAAAATTATCAGGCTAGTAAAAACTACCTATGCGGAACATTATTTGACTTGCGGATTATAACATACACTAAATGTACCACTGTTTGGTCATAAGTTGTTCCTACGTTCTATCATCTTACTTTCAGTTTATGCTTATTACTGTATTTCACATAAATTGTCATAATGTTGATTACTACATTATTATTATGGTGTTACATTGTTGTGTATGTGTCGTTACTTGATTATATGTTTCATTAATTTCATAAGGAGATTACTTATTGTTTACATGAGTATAACTTATCTTTGTTCTTGGAAACAAAGCTGGTAGAGTGGCAGGACTAGTTCTCCCATGTGACTTCCTGAGAGGTAAAGTGTCAATTTGTCTAGCCGGCTTACTTAGTTCTATTCGAACTAAGGCACCTCTTTCATTCTATGCAGAATATACTTAGCGACGGAGACTTGTCTAAGGAGTGATAAACATTTTGATCTTTAAAACAACTACTAGTTGTTTTTAAGGTTTCTTACGGACTCAGCCTGACAACGAGGTAATTACTATGTTTATCATTTATACACCTAGATGGATTATCTATGTGACACCTACTATTCATTATGTAATTACAGATCCACTGTTCCTATCTTAATCTACTTGTAATTCATGTTTATTGTATTAAAAGTATTAATACATCTTTTATTTATTCTTGGAAAGTTATAAACTTTGGCTAAAAAGACCAAATCTCGATTTTATACATAACAATAATACCATGGCATATTTCATATGCCATGGTTCTAAGCTGCATGCTTAGGGAAATTCAAAGGCAAGGTTTCAAGGTTTAATCCTAAGGTATACGTGGTATATAATACTTATGCATAGTATTTGACTTAGGGTTGGTGCATATATTACATGTTTTAACATTATATGATTGGGTTTAAGACTTGCATGGGAAGGATACCATCGATATTGAATCGATTTCAAGCTACAGAGATGTGGGTTTTCGGATGATAGTGGACACTAGGCTGGAGCCATTAATGCGTCTTGGGGTTCATGGTATCCCAAGCTTAGGGCTTGGCTCCACGAAATGCTTGGTAATTTTTCTTGGCTTGTTGTTTGTTTGGTCCAGTATATGAAGGTGACTTCCAGGTTGAAAAAGGTAAGGATTTGTTAGGTTTTAGCAGCATTGTGGTTTGTTTGTTTTCTTATCTTGGCTTTCATAATTCTCATCCTTTGTTTGCTTGGTGGTTGCACATGACAGGGTAGGCGTGGAGCTTCATGGATCAAAGATTTGCAACCGGTTCGTGGGTGATTCCATAAGGTGAATGGTAAGCTTGTTAAACAAACCTATGCTTGTTACCTCTCGGCCTTATGGGTAGGACTGAGTTTCATTTCGTCGCTTGGTTGGGGTTTTTACTATGGGGGTTTTGTGTTTCCTTTGGACCTGGGTTTACAAAGTTTGGGTTTGTAAATAAATGATATTGTGGGTAATAGAAAGTGGGCTTTGGTACAATTCGACTGGATCTGTGTGTACATGGTAAATCATGTTTAGTTTATGGATTTAAATCCAAGGAAGCACCATTTCTTGCAATGGTTCCATGGCCATTGGAAAATTATGTAGACTCGATTTAATACTTTAATGGTTACTTTGTAAATGAATTTATGGTGCATTCTTTGATCTTGCATTGTTGTTATTTAGACTTGTGTTTGATGTGGCATTTGCATCTCTGGTTGGATTGTGTACAAAATTCTTCCATTTATAAACTTAGATGTTGATTTGCAACAGCATATGGTTGAGTCCATGCTGTGAATGGGATGAGTGCTCTCCATGGCAGCTGTGATAGCTTAGATGATTGCATAAATTACTGTGTTAAATATCAATCTGTAATGTGGAATGTAAAGAGCCATGGGTGTAAACCCTCGATGGCTATCATTGCTGTAGGATGATTTTGTTGATAGGGTATATGATATTACAGGGTTTGATTTAGGGAATTGTGTATTTATTTCGTGTGGGTGAGGTCGTACTCACAACGTAGGGGCAGCAACGAGGGTCTCATGACCTTGCTGTAGCATATTTCTCTTGTTATTATATCCTGCATACACTCTATGTATAATGTGGCCTTAATAGATGTAGAACGATGCTACAGGATTCGATTCCTACCATTGCTTGTATTCTTACTTGGACTGTGTAAAATATTGTGATGATGTTATCTTAATTTAGTAGGATTAATATGTATAATATTATGGTTTTTATTAAGGCCTGCGATTTGTCTTGGATTCCCACTAGAGTTGATACTACGAACTCAATGTATAAGATTTTTATGAGGTTTATAGTTTGGTTCCTGCATATTATTGTTTGATGTAGATTTTATTATAGATGGAATCGTAGTTTATGTAAACGAAATGGCAATGGTTGTCTACAGGAATCGTTCCTGCGACCTTAATGTAATTACATGGTTTTTAATTGTTTATATTGTAATGTTCTTTGTTTAATTATTATACGATGGTTGTGATTTGATATTAGATGGGACTATAATGTAAACCAATGAAGGGTCTTGATGCTTACTTTGTTTATTTAATTTTTAATGTAAATGATTTAGTATATAGTGTGTATTTAAATATGCAGATCTTGAAAGGTTGTTACTGGTTTATTTATCTTAGATTTAATGTGGAATATTTGCAGTCTATACTTAGTTGTAAATATTGTACTTAGTAGATTGGATTTATGATTCTATTTCATATCTGTTGATTTATATATTTATAGATATGGTAGCTCAACTATAGATAATAGCTTAGGTTAACTAGGTTGTAAGCATATAGTTATATATATATAAATTACTTTTGAACTAGTCTATGCAAATCTAAAACATGCCTCTGCTGAAAAATGGAATATGGCAGTAGAGTTATAAACTTGATTATATGTTCAATAATATTTGGGAGTTGTACTAGTTTTCAAAAAGATGATTCAAACCTTTAAATAGTTTGGATGAAAACATAAGAAAATAATTTGGGAACCCAAGGCTTGATAGAATTAATCGTAAAAGAACATGTAAGTAACAAAATAAATTCCTTTCTTGAGAAAAAAAAATGATTACAAAAGCTCAAATCCTACATGGATTTATAAAACATAAAAATAAATTAAAAATAAAACAAATATATTGATTTTTCAAGATGATAAACACACAAAAACACATGAGAATGTATTGAAAGAGTGTATCAAAATCATTCCCTTCGTTCGGAAAATCAATAAAACCCAATATTCAAGTTGATCATAGCGAAATTACAACAATTGTTGTCTCACCAAGGACTTCAATAAGTTCATTTATGACAACAATGTAAAAAGAAAATTATATTTCAAGAAAAAAATTGTGGAGAGTTAGTAAATTCAAGGGCATAAATGAAAATAATGAAGATACTTATTGGCATGTTATTTGTAGTAAACCCTAATGAAATAAACTTTTAAAAGGAATTAGAAAGAAATTGGTAGATATTTTTGGAAATCTGTTCTCGTGCTATACGATATCAAAATAATGTTTTGTGACGATGTTTATCCAAAGGGATGTATACTGAGAGTTGGAAACACATTTTGGATATGATGCAACTTGAAATATTTATGGAATTTGAAGAAATAAATCAATGTGAAATTTTTTCCTTTAGCAACTTTAATAAATTTAAACCTTGGCATATTAGGCCCAACACAATCCACATTACTTATTGTTGTTGGTACTACAATGAATGGGAAACTTGTTCTTGGATGTTATTTTGTTTAATAATCAACAAGCTATGAATAATATTAATTAACCATCTTTATTCCATACTAATACTAATATTTTTTAATATGGAATTGTGCTCTTTGTAATAACACCACATTTCAACAGATCTTGAACTGGCCTTTCTATTTATGTTTTATGGTTGTGAGTTATCTATAGGGTTTAACCATGAATAAACTTAATCCTAGTTTAAACTTGATTATATGTTCAATCCTTCTCTCTGGTGGTAACTCCATGGGAAGATATTGAAATATTATCTTGTGTTTTTGAAGCAACTCTTGGATTTCTTCTCCTTTGGAGGCATCTTGTTTTCAATCTTGCATCTTCATTTGATGACATTGGATCACACAATATACTAAGCTAATTCTCATTTTCATATTATTTTTTTTCCATCTATTGAGATGACTCAACTTGTGTATGGGGTGGTTGGAAATAGTTTAGCTTATACTTTTGTCCTTCCCAGTTGAATTTGAAAAAATGTCTTTGATGATTGGTTGAGTAGGTACCCAATGTTCGTTTCCATTGGACTCCTAAAACTTTGTCTATGATGCCCTAAGTACAATGTAGAGTTATGGTTCCAATTTAAAATCTTGAATTTGGATTTTCACTCTATGACACTTCCCCACATTCTCAAAAACATTCCATCCACAACCATCACCCTCATGTCTAGAACTGGAGATATGAATAACTTAAGTTTCCTTATGATTCTTATGTCAAGGAAGTTTTGGGTACTTCTTGTATCAATTAGTGCTATGGAAATATCATTTTTTATATTCCTCTTTAATTTAAGTGTGCATGGTTGGATGATTCATGTTATGTTTTAAAGTGATATCCTGGGCGGATTGTCACCTTTTGAATCTGTTGCAATATTTTGGGGATTCTCTACTTCTTCACCTTCTGACTATTTTGTATCTGATTTTTCATTCCCTTCTACTTAACATGTGTATAATTTATTTGAATTATCTCCTTTATGGAACCTATTCCTGGGGCCCCATCTTGCTCCACAACATTTTCATTTTCCTTCTTTCATTCATTGATATTCCAAACATCTTTTTTCATCTCGTTTGTGTGGACGTATGTATTTATACTTATCACATATGTTGTTTGTGGTATGTTTTTATTGAATATTTTTCCTGTTTCTTAATTAGAACATTCAGGTTTGACTTCTACTACTTTTTCCTTTTCCTTTCTACTTTCATAGTCAGTACATCAGTCATTTTTAATTTGTTTTGGATATATAGATTAAGGCCTCCTAGGTAAGTTTCAAGTAATTGTTTGCAATATAACCCAAATACTTGTGTGGCAAGAGCTTCCCATAGATGCATGTGTTCTTCAACACTTCCCTTTTCTTTTAGTTTGACATGTTTTGAAAAGAATTCATTTTCAAAGATTCACTGGAATCTCTTAAAAATTCGGTTTTAAACAAATGCTAGGTGTATGCGTAGTTTTGCATTGTCTGCACATATAATAGTTATATGCATTAGATTCTAAATGCATGGAGGAATATATAAAATTTTCTTCATATGTAGAAATTTAAAACATGCCACACATTGATCTTTGTTCGCGTTGTACTTTGTTAGTTATTTTGACCTTGGGTAGGCATATCATAATGGGATGATATTAAGTGCCTCCTCATTAATTATAGAGGATTGGTGGTGGTATGTGTGGTTGTGATGTGGTGAAGTGAGATGAAGAGGTATAGATGATTGAGTTATTCCATCGTTTGCTACAAATTCTAAGATCTTTATTTTGTACAAGGTTCATGATCACATTCATCTTGTTCTTCATTAAAACAATGATTTCGTCTTTGTTCTCTTTTTTTTAGTACCACATTATTGTTATTCATTTATTTTGTTAGGTCCTCTTGGTTTTTTGGTATGATGTATTTGAGAGTGTTGACTTATTTTTCCATTTTTTCAAATTGGTTCTTCATATCTATCATGAGTCGGATGTGAGGTGGTGTATATCCTTTTGTTATTTTGGCCTATATCTAGTTGGGCACGAACAACACTTGTTTTTTTATGTGGGTGTGAGAAAATAATGCACACACACATATCACAAAGTTTCTGTTTAAAAAAATTATTTACTATACTAATAATATTTTTTCGAGGGTTTGACTAGGGGACTGTGAGACAAAGCATCTCATTCATGGGGGAGTGCATAGAAGGGGTTGCATGAGGGGAACACGTAAATTGTATTAAAAAACAACAGATGTACTCACTCGAATACCAATGAAGCGACTGCTTCTTGAATTTGATGAAAATAAAATATAGGGATAAAAATAAATATTTGATGAGATGAGATTAGAGTAAAATTTAGGACTTATTAATTACCCCTTTCATATGTCTTTATGTTGAAGAGATCCACCCTTTGATTCTTCATTTAATTATTAAATAATCATTATCATATTATATTTATTATTTATTATTTATTAAACTTTAATGTTTTCTAGTTATGTATTTTTTCCTGAGGAAAAACATTTTAATTTTATTAATGAATATAAAATTAGTTCAGTGGCTATGATGGACACAACACATTGTTTGTTCAATGTTGCTTTGATTTGATACATGAATCATCATAAAGAACAAAATAATATTTACATGATGCTTTATTTGGTTGGATGGATGTTCTTGGAAGTTGTAATCGACACACTAATTTTTATTAGTTGAGTCGATTTCATAAGGACACATAAGTTCTTCATAGTTGGATATTTTTTTAATGGGGCATAAAAAAGGTGAACATGATGGTGTACATGCTTCTTTGAAATCAGAACTTAGAATATACCAACATAGTCATGATGTAGTGTGAGTCAAACCATATGTTGAAGTAGTGGACTAGTGCAAATTTCATATAGGTCATGAAGGTCATGAACAAACAAGGCTGATGTAAAGGTAGGAATCTACAACATGCAAATTAACACTAAAATTTTAAAAATACATTGAAACCCATGCTGAATAGAAAAGTTAAATTTTATGTTCATGGTGTGTATTCTTTTAGAATGTTTTGTCTGCTGAAGTGAATATATCCATGCCTTGGTATTTTGAAACTATACTTGGAACAAGATAATCACACTATGTTCAAACTAAAGACATGGGTTTCATTGAGGTGATAAAGTATGCATGCTTTTGTGGAATTTTCATTGATGCAAAGGGATGTTCATTTGATCAATGTGAAAATAATGGATATGTGAAACCATGGAAATATCTCCCTATAAATCCAAATGGGCCACATCCAAGTCTAACATGGAAAGAGATGCAGGTTGAAGAGGTCATAGTTTCACTATATATTGATTGAGTTTTTTTATGTTGTTAGAAAATATATACATTATTTGATTAATAGGCTCATTATATATTAATTAAAACATTTAATTGCAGCTTTGCAGGTGATTAATTGTTGACATTTCACCACATGGAAATGTGAAGAATGTAACCTATTGTCTTATGTGATGCACCAAAATAAAGATAAAGTTGGTGCAACCATACTAAGATGGAAATTTCACATACTAGATTAGCAACATTGTTCTTATGGGTCATTTTTTTTTTTAATTTAAAAAATACAATGATTATTTTTATATATAAGGATTTCATGCTTAAATATATGTCTTATCAATATGGTGATTTGGTCACAGATTATTGGATACAACTCATATAAATCAGAGTGAAGAGCGCTCAACTAAAATGATGGAAGATGGAAAAAATTGACCATGAATGTATTATGGAAATGTGCATTCCTATAACACATTGGCTAAATGAGTAAATTATAGTTCATTTTTTAGGTTCATTTGGTTGGTGCACTAACTTATTTTAAGATGATTTAATGTATAATTAACTTATGTTTCTAATGTTTTAAATTTATTTTAGCTACAAAAACTCTATGATTCTCATTCCAAACTTGCATAATAAAAAATAAATGATTTTACTTTATAAATGTTTTATGCTCCATACTTTCCATGCTTACATTAAGAAAAAATTATTGTTTAAACACCCATTTCATTAAATATAGTGTAATGTCCCCAAAAATTGAAAAAAAAAAATTATCAGGCTAGTAAAAACTACCTATCTCGAACATTATTTAACTTGCGGATTATAACGTGCACTAAATGTACAACTGTTTGGTCATAAGTTGTTCCTACATTCTATCATATTAATTTTAGTTTATTCTTATTACTGTATTTTACTTAAATTTCCATAATGTTGATTACTACATTATTCTTATGGTTATACATTGTTGTGTATGTGTTGTTACTTGATTATATGTTTCGTTAATTTCATAAGGCGATTACTTATTGTTTACATGAGTATAACTTATCTTTGTTCTTGGAAACAAAGTGGGTAGAGTGGCGGGACTACTTCTCCCATGTGACTGCCTGAGAGGTAAAGTGTCAACTTGACTAGCTTACTTATTTCTATTCGAACTAAGGCACCTCTTTCATTCTATGCAGAGTATACTTAGCGACTAAGACTTTTTTAAGGAGTGTTGAATGTTTTTATTATTAAAACAACTACTATTTGTTTTTACAGTTTCTTACAGACTTAGCTTGACAACAAGGTAATTACTATGTTTATCATTTATACACCTAGATAGATTATCTATGTCACGCCTACTATTCATTATGTAATTACGGATCCACTGTTCCTATCTTAATATACTTGTAATTCATGTTTATTTTATTAGAAGTATTAATACATCTTTTATTTATTCTTGGAAAGTTACAAACTTTGGCTAAAACGACCAAATATCGATTTTATACATAACAATAATACCATGGCATATTTCATATGCCATGGCTCTAAGCTGCATGCTTAGGGAAATGGAAAGGCAAGGTTTTAAGGCTTAAGCCTAAAGTATACGTGGTATATAATACTTATGCATAGTATTTTAGTTAGGGTTGGTGCATATATTACATGGTTTAACATTATATGATTGGGTTTAAGACTTGCATTGAAAGGAGACCATCGATATTGAATCGATTTCAAACTATATAGATGTGGGTTTTGGGATGATAGTGTACACCAGGCTAGATCCATTAATGTGTCTTGGGGTTTGGGGCAACCCAAGCTTAGGGCTTGGCTCCACGAAATACTTGGTCATTTTTCTTGGCTTGTCATTCGTTTAGTCTCGGCTCTGCACAGTGAATGAAGGCGACTTAAAGGTTGACATTGGAAAGGATTCATTAGGTTTTAGCAGCATTGTGGTTTGTTTGTTTTCTTATCTTAGCTTTCATACTTCTCATCCTTCGTTTGATTGGTGGTTGCACGTGACATGGTTGGCGTGGAGGTTCATGGATCAAAGCTTTGCAATTGGTTTGTGGGTGATTCCATAAGGTGCATGGTAAGCCTATTAAAAAAACATACGCTTGTCACCTCTCGGGCTTATGGGTAGGGCTGAGTTTCATCTCGTCTCTTGGTTGGGGTTTTTACTGTGGGGTTTTTGTGTTTCCTTCGGGCCTGGGTTTACAAAGTTTGGGTTTGTAAATAAATGATACTGTGGGTAATACAAAGGGGGCTTTGGTCCAATTCGACCGGATCTGTGTGTAAATGGTAAATCATGTTTGGTTCATGGATTTAATGCCAAGCAAGCACCATTGCTTGCAATGGTTCCATGGCCATTGGACTACTGTGTCGAATCGATTTAATACTTTAATGGTTACTTTGTAAATGAATTTATATTGTGTTCTTTGATATTGCGTTGTAATTATTTAGACTTGTGTTTTATATGGCATTCACATCTTTCGTTGGATTGTGTATAAATTCTTCCATTTATAAACTTAGATCTTGATTTACGACAGTGTATGGTTGAGTCCATGCCATGAATGGCATGAGCACTCTCCATGGCATCTCTGATAGCTCGGATTATTGCATAAATTACTATGTTAAATATCAATCTGTAATGTGGAATGTAAAGAGCCATGGGTGTAAACCCTAGATGGATATCATTGCTACAGGTTGATTTTGTTGATAGGGTATACGATATTGCACGGTTTGATTTAGGGAATTATATATTTATTTCATGTGGCTGAGGTCATGCTTACAACGTAGGGGCAGAAACGAGGGTCTCATGACCTTGCTGTAGTATATTTCTCTTGTTACTATATCCTGCATACACTCTATGTATAACGTGGCCTTGATAGATGTAGAACGATGCTTCAGGATTCAAATCCTGGTCATTGTTGATATGATGAGTATGTAATAATTTGGGTGGTTTCGATTTTGGGGCTTAGGTTCCCACAAGATTCGATTCCTTCCATTGCTTGTATACTTACTTGGACTGTGTAAAATATTATGACGATGTTATTTTAATTTAATAGGATTACTGTGTATAATATTGTGGTTTTTATTAAAGCCCGCGCTTTGGCTTGGATGCCCACCAGAGTCGATACTATGACCTCAGTGTATAAATTTTTTATGAGTTTTATAGTTTGGTTCCTGCATATTATTGTTTGATGTAGATTTTATTATGGACGGAATTGTAGTTTATGTAAATGAAATGGCAATGGTTTTCTACAAGAATCGTTCCTGTGACCTTAATGTAATTACATGGTTTTTAATTGTTTATATTGTAATGTTCTTTGTTTAATTATTATACGATGGTTGTGAGTTGATATTAGATGGGACTATAATGTAAACCAATGAAGGGTCTCGATGCGTACTTTGTTTATTTAATTTTTAATGGAAATGATTTAGTAGATAGTGTGTATTTAATTATGCAGACCTTGAAAGGTCATTACTGGTTTATTTATCTTAGATTTAATGTGGAATATTTGTAGTCTTTACTTAGTTGTAAATATTGTACTTACTAGATTGGATTTATGATTTTATTTCATATCTGTTGATTTATATATTTATATATATATATATGGTAGTTTAGCTGTAGATAATAGCTTAGGTTAACTAGGTTATAAGCTTATACTTATATATATATATATATATATATATATAAATTACTTTTGAACTAGTCTACGCAAATCTAAAACATGCCTCTACTGACAAATGGAATATGTCAGTAGAGTTATAAAGGAAAAAAGAGCAGATAGGTAAAAGATTTGAAATAAAACCTAGTTTGTAATTAACACAGTTTCAATAGTAAATATAATACAGGGATGAAAAAAATAAGGTGCAAACCCTTGACAAACATTTATACAAGTATTAAAATTGCAGAATTAATCTAAAGAAATAAACTATGGATAAATCTAACATAAGAAGTAAAGTACATCCGAGGGTTATAATTTAAAATGTAACCCTAGAATATTTGAACAGAAATAAAACATATAGGTTAGAACATGTAATGTGAATCTTTACCCAAATCAACCAGCATTTATTCTAGAAAAATAGAATAGGTAGCCTAGGATATCATACCTCTAATTTGAAGCTTCTTTAATGGATGAACTTGCACACTCAAATAATCAGCATTAACAATTAATAGGCAGATCTGACCTCTGTAATAGATGACCAAATCACTTGGGAACTACCACGTTCCACCCAACCATGAACCGGGACCATTCCTGGTTTCAATCTGGAGCCCCTTGAGCTAGAATCCAACATGCAAGTAGCTTAGAGCTCCTAAGGTAGGGTTTCCTATCTGGTATATTATATCTGGATCAGTTCTCCTTTTCCTTCCAGGAAATTATTCTTCAAGCATTCTCTTGAGAGAAAAGAACACAGAATAATGACTCCCACAAGATAGATCAGAACCCCAAGCCTTTTCTTGGATTGAGACTTTATAAACAGACTTTTGAGTTAAAGGGACAGTTAAATCAAGAAACCTTGATTTCTTGATTTAACCCTTTTTAATTAATTTGGGTAATTTTTAATACTTTAACTTAGGAACTTTCAACTAGTTCCTAATTAGAATTTTGTAGGTATTGTACTATTTATTATATTGTAATAATAAATAATAATGGATGAAGCTTTCCTTTCTTTCTTTCATCATTAATATTATTACTATATTTATTCTTTAGACATATCATGTATAAAATACATAATAATATAACATTTTTGTTTGGGCATCATATACCATGATCCCTATACTTAATGACACTTCTTCATTAAGGTCAAGTAGGAAGATGGTTAGGTCTACTAGGCTAGAAAACTCTAAGCATCCTTGCATGTTGGATTTCCTCGTATAACGTGGTAGTTCTTCAGTACTTGATGAGAATACATAAATTCAAAATTTCATTTAATCTCTTAAAAATAAGTATGATGAGATCAATATTTTTCTCAAGTCGTTTTCACTCAGGAATTATTAATTCTTTTCAGTAACCCCTAGTGCTTACCAGAGCCCAAACTCAATGCTTAAACAAGGAATTACAAACTTAGTGCAATTCCAGAGCTATTTTCTCAACACTAATGCTAGGATGTACTTGTATTATACACCTAGGGATACAATGGCCAAGGATCTGATGCTCCAGATCTTATGCTCAACATCAACATGGAAGGCTCCAGGGATTATTCCCAACACTTCCAATTACCTTTTCATGTGATCCAGAGCTTCTCGCTCAACACAAATGTAAGTACTCATATGCTCCAGAGCTTCTTTCTCAACACAAAATATTAATTATCCATGTGCTCCAGAGCTCCTCGCTCAACACAAAACATTAATTACACATGTGCTCCAGAGCTCCTCGCTCAACACAAAACATTAATTACATATGTGCTCCAGAGCTCCTTGCTCAACACAAAACATTGATTACACATGTGCTCTAGAGCTCCTCACTCAACACAAAACATATTTCCAATCATGTGCTTCAGGGTCCACGCCCAACACAAACAAACATATATATATCATCAATAATTGGCTTATTCCCAATATATAAAAAAATCATCATGTTCATATGCAGTGGGGTCTTCGACCCAATATATCAAAAATAAAATATCAAGATAACATCATAATCAATAGGCTCATGCCTATAAGTGTTAGGTCCACAATTTGGGATATTACATCCCTCCCCGCTTAGAACAACACTGTCGCTAGTGTTCTAGGGACTCGAAATGACATCATGAAACAAGTTGGGGTAAGCCTTTCTCATGGTGGCTTCATTCTCCCAAGTAGCCTCATCGGCCTAAAAGTGCTTCCATTGCACTTTCAATTGGACTATCACTAATACATTTGGTCGGATTTTTCAAGGAAACATTTCCACGTTTTGAACATTCATGGATTAATACTTCATTTTTTGTTATCATGGCGGAAATACTGTGGAAATATTGATGTTTTTCATTTTAGAGGAACTTTTGTCTCTATATCGACGATATATGGCTATATTTGCACACCATCTAAACCAATGCCAACTTTCAATGCATGGGTCAACTCATGCATTTTCGACACATTTGCTGTAGTTGCGACAAGGTTATTGGTGATTGATTGAGAGTAGATTGAGGCCAGATTTCTTTATCAACCATATGCAAAACTAGAGAGGTCAGTCATACTCTTCTTCTTTAACAGGTGACTCAACTGAAAAAAGAAGATCAGCCAACCTTTAGAGGACAATATGGAACCTGAGGGAAACGACATGCCTTCACTTTCCCTTGAAGAAGATGTTGCTATCACAACTTTGGTTGGAATGCATGGAAATGAAAATGCAGATCAATGGGAGGAATTTGTGAACAATGATATGGACCATTCACCAACGAGCGATGAAGACCTAATTCATGCCAAATATTCTTTTGATGGTAGATTTGTTTTTTCTTTATTTGATAAAATGGTACATTTCAAAGAACAATCTACCTTGTGGGTGGATTCCTTCACAGCTAGCGACGAATTGTGTAGAAGTAAGGATGTCCAAATTCTTGATTTGGTACATTGTGTTACAAGTTTAGAGAAAATAATTGTGGAAACTAAAAAAATAATTGGTTAGAAGGATCAACTTATTAAGGATCAATGTTCTAAATTTACCATAGTTCTAGCAGAATTGATTTTTGACCTTGATAGAATAAAAGACATGTATCAGGCTCAAAAGAAAAAAATGAGGAAACTAAAGGGAGACTTGAAAATGAGCTGAAAAATAGGCCTGAATTTTTGAACATGCCACCACTGAAAACTGTATTTGGTAAGGAAGTAGAACTTCATCAAGAATTGAAGCAAAAATAAACATTTATTGCAGGTTTGAAGGTTGAGTTTCAAAGGGCATTGAGAGAAATGATCATTAAATAAAAAAATGAGACTGCAGAATATGAAGCAAGGTTGGAAAAATTGAATAAAACAATTAAAAACAAAAATGAGATGGTACAAAAAAAGAGAATTGAAAGGATTTCAGCAACTCTCGAGGCTAAAAGTTCTGGAAGAGCAAAAAAATTAGCAGTCAAGGGTAAACAAGTCTGCACACCAGAAGAATCAACAATCAAGGGTAAATAGATCTGCACACTAGAAGAATCAACAGTCAAGGGTAAACATGTTTGTAAACCAAAAAAATCAATAGTTAAGGGTAAACAAGTTTGCACACCAGAAGAATCAACAGTCAAGGGTAAATAGGTCTGCACACTAGAAGAATAAACAGTCAAGGGTAAAAAGGTCAGCACAACAAAAGAATCCAAAGTGGAGGTTAAAAAGGCCATCACACCAAAACGTTTTGGAAATACAAAAATAGGTGATGTAACTATGGAGAGCTTCAGTTTTAGAATTCCTTGCAACAGCGAGAGAAGACGTTGAATGAAGCTGCTTCAACAATTAATGTTGTAGAGTTTACATTTGGCTCATCAGATCCAACATTGAAGAAGAAGATAGATAAGAAGGAGGTAGAAATTAGAGACCTACACCAAAAAATATTGGAGAAGGGAAAAGTACTACATTTGGGATGTGACATTCAGATACAAGATTTGAAATCCCAAATTAAAGTTTGCAGAATAAACATGTGGCATAAGCAATTTTGTATACTCCATCTGATAGTAATTTGATGGCACAAGAGCTTGAGAAGGAGGTACAATAGGTCAAGAGAAAATTAAGTGTGGTTCAATATGACCTGAAGTTGACATATGATGATCTTAAAATAAAGGAAGATGAGCACTCAAATCAGAAAAATAATAATGTAGACATGTTGAAGAAATGCCAAGAAGAAAAAGATAGATTGCATACAAAAGTGATAAATCTTGCAGACAAAGTGAAAGAGCAATAAAAACAATTAAAACATATGGCTGATGAAGCTTCTGTAGAACTGGAGGGTTCTGGAAAAGGCAAGAGAAGCTATAGCGAATTTTCTTATTCTAAAAAGGAGGAATTGCAAAAACCTCCCAACTTCCAAGCAGCCTAGATTTCTAAAATAATATGGTGTACATTTGATGTCTATGTGCATACTAATATTGTTGTAATTTAAATTGTCAGTATTTCTTGGCAATGCATATATTTTGATATAGTTAATGTGTTTCTAATGTGTAATGAAAGTGTAATGTGTAATCCATATGTACATTTTTCCTATGTCTAAGAGAGTTTAATGTGCAACCCATACCAAGAAGTGTGTATGAAAGTACAAATGATGAAATATATTCTACAAATGAATTGACATATGAAATATTCTTTAAATATATTCTACAAATGAATTGACAGATCATCATTTCATGCTATATTGAATAAATTGTACTATAACATAAACATACCAACCTTTCCTACAAACTCTTGTACTCATTTCTATAAATTGTAAGATCTACAGGAAAATCCAAGTCATCCAAAACAACAATTGATAGTATTTTCCAATTTTTCATCGCCAGAACTAAAAATGCACACCAATTCCAATAGAAGTACACTATAGGTAGGAGATTTGGAAGTTTGCATATAAAAACCTAATTAGACTAGTATAGTTTTAATTTCAGACATAAATTAAACTTCTATTATGAAATAAGAATGCATCCAACATTTGAAGTGAGAACATAACAACTATATATGTTGGTTTCTTGTTGACGAGCATCATAGTTTGGAAACCAATCTCATGGCTCTGCAAGTTTGTATGGTATGTTTTTTTTTATTATAATATAAATCATCATTGTTACTTGTAGAAATTAATAAATGATAACATAACATATATAATACATTCCGAGGAAAAAAATAGAGATAATGCAAAAATAGAACAAGATTGATACTCAAGAAAGTTTTAAAAGGTGCCCAAGACCATTTTTTATTATATTATTATTTCATTATAGAGCAGAGGGATAGTTTATAGTTGAATCAGTAACATCAAACAACTCCTTCAATAATAATTGTCCCTACTACCTATTAAATTCTATTTATAGACCTCAAGGATTGGATTGACCATGTTACAAGTGGATTTCATTTGAGTGAAACTGAAATGTGGATTCACCCAGGAGCCAACCCGTCCTATTCTGTACTTTCCTCACTTTAAATGAAGATACCGACTACTATGGAACAAGAAAAACATGATAGTGCAACACATGGGGGAAAAAAGTGCTGAAGTGGACATGTTTCAACACCAGGGGTAGAAAGGGAGTAGAAGAGGAAGTTCCATTTCAGTTATCTAGATGGGAGATGCGAGGAGAGAAGAATTATAATAGAGATGCACAGTGCGTGAGAGGTATATATGTAGAAAAGGGAAATACCAATGAAAGAAGAAAATGGTAAAGAAGAGAGAAATGCCACTGACAAATATGGCTCAGTGGAAAACAACATGCAATACCCATATGATGTGGACAAATTAAAAGATGGAATTGAAGAAATCAATCCTTCTATGGCACCGAGAGGAAATGCTTGGGTTGTTGAAGAGGGACAGGGTGCTAACTCAGGGCAGGAAAGACTTCACTGAGTGATAAGAAAGGAATGTAAAATTAACATAAACACAATAAGATGGAATGGAATTGGCAATGAAAGCCATCGAACCCGGATGAGACTGTCTCCAATTCTTTCCAATTCTACCCATTTCACTCATACTATTAGTGAAATCAAATTTCCCACATCTATGGCCATACTGGACAAAAATTAACGAACATAGATAATGGATTGAATACTACATAGCCTACTGATAACAGTGCCCCCTATTTATCAATCTTACATAATGGTGCCCCATATTGACTGCAGCTGCTAGGAAGGAATCCATGGGGTCAAACCAAATATGGATATGTGTACTATGTTGGACCTTGGAATAATTGAAAGGTGGTGAAAAAAGGTTAATCATGATGAAATGTTGAGTTCACATCTGGGTGATGCAATCATTCTCAATGCCGTTAGAATCCAACTCGATTCAGGTTCGTCGAATCATAGAATTTGATGTTTTTTTAAGTGACGTATTTGACAGTCAGTTGAAAGTTCAGAATATGACAGGTAGGAAAAATGATTATATGACATATTTTACACTCAATACATTCAAAACGTGTATGACAGGTTGAGGTATGGGAAAATGAAATCAGGCATGTGCGTGGATTTTATTGAATAAAGTCAATTTTGGATTGCTTTACTCAAATGCATGCCCA
The DNA here is from genome assembly GCA_001517045.1 of Pseudotsuga menziesii. Taxonomy (NCBI): domain Eukaryota; kingdom Viridiplantae; phylum Streptophyta; class Pinopsida; order Pinales; family Pinaceae; genus Pseudotsuga; species Pseudotsuga menziesii. Next base: position 79,155 of record LPNX010009952.1, on the reverse strand, counting down.
ACATGAAAAAACTGTGCTTTAGGGAAATTAGACCTGCAAAAACATGCAAAAACTACAAAAACTATTGTTTAGGGAAATTAGACCAAGCCTAGGACAAGATAAAAAATTGTCCAAGTATGGAATTATTGGTAAAATATGCCTAATTGACCTTAGGGAAATGCCCTCCATAGCTCATATGATGATGATAAAAATATTATGAGAGTGTATATCTTTATATTCTTGTATGGTTCATCCAACCATATAAATATCCTGACCAAAAATTCTTTCAGTACAAAGATATCAATCTTCCAAAAGTGCCTCTCAGCCATATTTTCACTACTTCAGAAAAATACCTGTCGAGGAGAGAGAAAGAATCTCTAGAATATGAAAGTGGTCATGATGCTCTTTCCAAAATGTATGAAGGAAGGAACGTCAATAGAAAGAAGAATATACGATCTCAACTGAAGGGCACCAAAATGATTAAAGGAGAGTCTATTCAATATTACTTCACAAGGGTCTCTCAATTCAGAGAACAACTAAGTGATTTTGGAGACACCCTTGATAAGGATGATCTAGTTATGACTGGTCTGAATGGTCTCATTCATTCAGAATCTATGTGCTAGAAAAGAAAGCATGAAGTTTGACATAGTATGGGAAGATTGTATACAAGAAGAAGCCAAAGTAGCCGATAGAGAATCTCTCCTCAAAGAATATGATCAGGCTCTACCCACCCATACTAAAGGAAGAAAAAAATCAAACTTCAAGAAGAGTAATCGTAATCCTTCAAAAAATAAATTTCAGAAGAAGGAGAAGGATTACTCAAAGTATCAATGTTGCAACTATCATAAGATAGGACATATTGCTAAATAATTTTCATCACCAAAGAAGAAGAACACCAACAAGAGATATCATGCTAATCTAGCTCAAGATGAGGATGTAGAAGAAGAAAGGCCTCGAAAGAAAACTAGAGATGAAGATGTAGAAGAATATGTGTTATTCTATGCAATATCTAGGTATGTAACACCTGGAGAAGACACATGGATTATTGATAGTGGTTCCTCAAATCACATGAAAGGAAAGAAGCAAACTCTCTCAAAACTTGAAGAGAAGAAATCTCACCAGAAGGTATCATTGGGAGATGACTATAAATATCCCATCAAAGTATTTGTGAATTAAGCTACAAGCTTGACTCTAGAACTTACATGAAGATGAAGGAAGTACTATAGGTACCAGGTTTGAAAATGAACCCACTTTCCTTATATTATCTAGATAAGAAAGGATATATAGTTTCTTTTATAGATGGACAAGTACTGATGTGGTCCAAAGGAAAGACACTTGAAGATGTTTTGGTCACTGGAGAATAAGGAGTACTGTACAAGCTCAAAGGAAATTCAAAGACAACCCTTTTCCATGAGACTACCAGCTCAAGTGAATTGTGGCATAGGAGACTTGCTCACATCAACTACAAAGCATTTCCCTATGAGAGAAAGAAGGTAACATGGTTACCAGATCTGAAGATCGAACATGAGGGAAATTTCGAAGGATGTGCAAGGAGAAAGAACATTAAGAGTACCTTTATGAAAAGTGAAACAAAGACAAAGGGTACATTAGAACTAATTCATTATGATGTGTGTGGTCCTATTCCCTCCATATACTTAAGTGGATATGAGTAATATGCCACATTTATTGATGATTATTCAAAAAAAAACTAGGATATAATTCTTGGAGAACAAGAGCGAAGTGTTTGAGAAATTCAAGAAATTCAAAGCCTTGATAGAGAACCTTTCAGAAAAGAGAATCAATACACTTAGATAAGATAATGGTGGAGAATACACTTCAAAGGAATTTGAAGCATTCTGTAAGGAGGTAGGAATCAAGAGCGACCTAACCACTCCCTATAATCCCCAACAAAATGGTGTTGCAAAAAGAAATAATAGAACTATCATGGAATTAGTGAAGACCATGATTCATGACCAAGACCTTCCTATGAACCTATGGGATGAAGTAGAAAGAACAACCATATATGTGCATAATAGATGATCTCATGTTGGTATTGGATTCAAGAATATTGAAGAGATGTATACCAAAAAGAAACCTGAAGTGAGCCATCTCAAGCTATTTGGTCATCCAGTATATGTAGATATTCCAAAAGAGAAGAGAGCCAAGTTGGATCCTTCTGGGAAGAAGGGAATATTTGTAGGATAATGTGAAGTATCCAAGTCCTTCATTATATACATTTCAAGATTCCATCATATCAAAATTAGTAGGGATGTAACATTTGATGAAGAGACAGCCGCTTAAGAAGTCTAGAAGGTCTCAGCTTAAAGAAGTACATGAAGTTGATGTACCTCCCAGAATGATAGAAGATGAACCCTCTCCTGAAATAGTAGCATCAGAAGATAATGACATGCTAGAACCTCACGATTCCCCTACTATGAATATCTCTCAAAATAGAAAACCTGCTTGGGTAAGCGAAATCATACAAGAAGAAGAAAAATATGGAGCACCAGAAGGCTCCACAAGAACTAACAAAATATCAAAGAAATATTCCATTTATGTATCTTTGGTGTGTGATATTGTAGATCAAGAACCCACCAGTTGTAAAGAAGTTGCATAGAAGAAACATTGGATTGAAGCAATGACAGAGGAATACATGAAGAATGATGTTTGGGATATTGTTCCCAAACTAGAAAACAAGAGGGTGGTATGTTCGAAATGGAGCTACTAGATAAAGCATATTGTTGCTGATGGAAGTATTGAAAATTAAAAAGAAATATTTGTGGCTAGATGATTCTCTAAGAAAAAGGGAATCGATTATGAAGAGACATTTGCTCCAGTAGCAAGGTACACTTCCATCATAACTATCATGGCACTTGCTTCCATGATGAAGTGGGACTTACACCAAATGGATGTAAAGACAACCTTCTTTAATGGTGTGATTGAGGAAGACATTTACATCAAAAAAACAAAAGGATTTGAATTCAAACACATAATGTCTCATGTATGCAGGTTGAAAAAGGCTCTATATGGACTAAAGAAAGATCCTAGAGCTTGGTACAACATAATAGATATCTTCTTGACAAGAATGGGATTTACCAGGAGTAAATATGATCCTAGCCTTTATATAAATATTATGGATGATGAACCACTCATACTATTTTTGTATGTGGATGATCTATTTGTAACTGGAAATGAGAAACATATCAAGGATTGCAAGAAAAATCTAGATGAAGAATTTGAGATGAAAGATCTTGGATTGATGCATTACTTCCTAGGGCTAGAAGTGTGGCATATCCTAGAAGGAATATTTCTAAATCAGGGAAATTATGCAGTGTAAATCTTGAAAAGATTTGATATGTTGGATTGTAAAGCCATGGACACACCCATGGACACCAACTTGGAGCTGTTGTCTTATGAGACATCAGAGTTAGTGGATATGACTCAGTACAGACAGATTATTGGGTCATTGATGTATCTGATGAGCACAAGGCTCGATATATGATTTGTTGTGAACACATTAAGTCACTATCTAGTTAAACCTATATGGGTTCACTTGATAGTTCCAAAGCATGTGATGATGTACCTAAAAGGTATGATAGATTTGGGGCTTTACTATGGGATAGATCATGACTACAAATTGTATGGATATACATATTCAGATTGGGCAGGAAATGTTGCAGATAGGAAAACTACCTCAGGTGGATGTTATAGTCTGGGATGATAGATTTGGGACTTTACTATGGGATAGATCATGAATACAAATTGTATGGATATACATATTCAGATTGGACAGGAAAATCACCTCAGGTGGATGTTATAGTCTAGGATCCATCATGATCTCATGGTTTAGTAAGAAACAATCCAGTGTTGCTTTCAGTACAGCTAAAGAAGAGTACATTGCAGCTTGCTCCGCTTGTCGTGAAGTGATATGGCTTTAGAAGCTAATGTCGGGATGATTTGGCATGGATTTGGACAACACAGTAATTCTTTGTGACAACTAGAGTTGTATAAATATGAAAGAGAATCTGGTGTTCCATGGCAAATCAAAGCGCATAAAAATCTGATATTTTTATATTAGTGATATGGTACAAAAGGGAGCTATCAAGATCTAGTGTGTGGGTACCAATGAGCAATTTGTTGATGTACTGACCAAGCCTCTATCTCGAGTGAATTTTGAATATCTCCGTGACAAGCTTGGTGTAGTTTGAAAATACTTTCCTCACAAGGAGAAATAGTGATGGGACTATAGATGATGAAGATATGGACCTTCTTTGAAAAATGAGGAACAAGTCAAAGCTATGGACTTTCCTCGAAAAGGAAGAATGGTCTAAGAACCATCCTTGGACAAAGGGGGAGAAGGTTGATAATATAGAACCTCCTAGGAAAGGGGGAGTATTGATGAAACTGAAATTGATGATGGATGACAGTGATAATAAAGGTCCTACATTTACTTGTGGATGATAGTATCCTCTCTTGAGGATGGTAGGTATAACACTCTATGGATGAGAGTGGTCCTAAACTTCGTGGTATGGATTCTCTACGATGAGTCATCACAGACAACATGACTAAAATTTTGTATGCAGTCAAGATCTTCTCTGCATATAATACTCTTGTATGGAGAGTATCCCTACATCTATATGTAGATGCCATAGAATAACACTCGCTTGGGAGTGGTCCTAACCTTCATTGTATAGATTCTCTATGATGATTCCTCACGGACGGCGTAGTATAACACTCACTTGGGAGTGGTCCTAACCTCAGTGGTATGGATGTTCTACGATGAGCTGACATTTTGTATGCGATCGAGATCTACTCTACAGACAATACTCTTACTTATAAGAGTATGCCTACATGTAAGTGTAGATACCATAGTATAACACTCACTTGGGAGTGGTCTGAACCTTAGTGGTCTAGATGGTATACGATGAGTCCTCATGGCCGATAGGGCTAGAACTAGGTGTGGTTGATATCTACATTTAGTTGTAGACAATTCAACTGATCGATATCAAGGATCATGTTGATGGAGGATTGCATCGTCCTTGGACTTATGTCCTAAAGTGAGAGGGATTGATCATCCTGCAAATATATCAAGTGTACTATACGTAGCATGGAGTAAAAATATCAAGTAGATCGAATTACAATAGTGAAGGGTCAAGGAGATTGAAGTACAGCTACAAAGGATCAAAAAGGATCGAAGTACTACTTCAAAGGATTGAAAGAATCAAAGTGCTACTACAAAAGGATCAAAAGAATCAAAGTGATGCTACAAGGGATTGAGAAGATCAAAAGGTTGTTGCAAATATCTAAGTGTTGTTGCAAAGGATCAAGAATATTGAAATGATTCTGCAAAGGATCAAAATATCAAAGTGTTGCTATGTAGGATCGAAATGTCGAAGCGTCACTGCAATAGGATCAAGTGATCATCTGATGCAGAAGATGAAGAGTAACTATTCCAGTTACTGGTTACGAAAACTTCCTATGATGCATATATGTATTACCTAAATGTACTGTTAAAAATGTTATCTCTGTGCTCTCCTATAGTATCTTATGATGTTGTTAGTAGAATAACCTTCTCGTTAAGGGGGAGTGTTGAATATTGTAACTTCAAAGGATATTCTAAATGTATTTTACTAATGTAAGCCAAGGAAGATGTTATTATTCCTCTAGCTTACTATTGCATTTGGTCATCATAGAGTCATGAGGTAAATCCTCCATTGCAAGTCAGGTCATTAGTATCCTAATGAATAATATAATATATTATTTTGAGTCTTCCTAGGTGAAGTTGGCCTAGAAAGTTTAGTGGGGTTGACTTGATTATGGTAAAAGTCAGTTGGATCAATGTGTATAAATAGAGGATTTGTGATTCTTATTTGAACACAAACTCACTCACTTGAGTTGCACATAGGAGAGAGAGAAAGAGAGAGAGAGAACAAAAGGAGGAGAACACATGTTTTTTGGGTTATCTTTTATACATCTTATACATGGGAAGTTTTGCTCGGCTTTATTCCCCTTGATTATTTCCCAGGATAAATATTGTGTCTATCTTGTGATTTTGTTTCTATCAATTATTATGGATATGTTTCTACTATGATATTTGAATTGAAAACTAATGAATCTAGTCTAGCATATGAAATCTTAACACACCTCCCCCTTACCTTCTTCCATACCTCCGTCAAACTTCCTTCCTTCAATAAACCTCGATTATGCCTTCCTCCTACAATATCCTTTGCGAGCATCAATATATCCCCCCAATGGTAGTATCTTCTTGAATTGTATGCACATTGTTAATATTTTTCCTTCTTATAGGACAATCTTTAAAATAGTATGGTTCACCGCACTCCCAACATTTTGATGGTTCTCTTTCAGAAGAATTCTTATTATAAGAAGTAAGTACTACTTCTCTTTCTTTCATTGTGGTAGGATTATTTTTTTTCTTACTCTTAAAATTACTTCCTTGATAACCCTAGTAATGATTTCCAATTTAAAACAAAATTGTGCCTTTCTTTTTTCTGTTCAAAACATTCACATCTTTTATTTTTCCATTTTGGTATATTATCTCTTTTGTTTTTTATTTTTGCCATATCATAAATTTTATTTTCTCATAGCCTCTTCTAAAGTTTTTGGATTATCATATTCAATTCTTTCTTTAAACATAGCAGGAAAAAAACTAAGAAAAGGTGGATTTTTTTTGTTTTTCATCAATAATATAAGGTACATAACGTAATAAACTTAGAAACATATTGCATGATTCTTTCATTGTCATTGTAACTAATCTCAACTCATAGTTTTTTTTATCCTTTTCCTCATAAAATTTCTCCAATAAATATTTTCTTTTAAAGTATTTCTTGAAAATTTTCCATGTTACATAATGTTCTTTACCTTTTTGATGTCTTGCCACTATATATCATCTTTTCCAGTTAGATTGTAACTTTCCATTTTTTCCTTTAACTCATCTGAATAATTATAGATCTGAAAATACTTTTTCATTCCTTAAATCCAATCCTCTTCTTCTCCTTTTTTCAATTTCTCCATTGAGCATAGGATGCTTAATATTTTTAAATTCACCAGTAATTTATTCATATGGATTATATTTCTTTTTATATTGATTACTATCACTGCTTTCACTAGAATATTTCTATTTTACTTTACTCTGATTAGCCTATTTTCCACTTATGGAGTTCGTCTCATTGTTGGAAAATTTTATTTTTCTTCTTTTATGTTTATAAGGTGCAAGTCTTGCTATTTATAATTCATGTCCTTTATTATTCTTTTCTTCATGATTATGTATTTTGTTTCATAAGACATTAGTTATCTCTTCTTGTTCTTTTAAAATGAATTCATTATCTTCTTTAACACTTTGCAATTCTACTTTAAAATATTTTACTATTTGTAGGAGTTCATATTGATTATAACTCATACTTTCAATTAAATTAACCCATATATTTCCATCTTTAATATTTCCTCCTTCCATATTTTCTGGTTCACTAGGATGGAATTCTTCTTCAGCAAACATTTCAACTTTTGCCAGTTTTCCTATGAAATCAAGGTTATTTTTCTCTTCCCAAATACAAGAGAATCAAACTGTAACACAGGTTAGTTTCTTTTTTATTTTTAGTTACGTGTTGGGACTTTTTAGGCTTAGTGTTGTAACTGTGCTCTAAGACCATTATGTCACAAACCCAAAAATACCGATAATTTTATATATATATATATATATACTCTTTTTCCTAAAAGCATAATCACAGATTCATTTTAGTTTTAAATACTTATATACTTGATTTTATTCCAAGTTCTAATCCAAATTAGCTTGCATCTTGGAAGGGTACATATCGACTTCTTGGGATCATAGACCGACCAAGGTAAATTTATACTTGTGTTACATTAAAAGTTCCCTATCAGGTTGTTTAAATATCCAGGTCTTAGTTTATTTTAAAATGTAATGGTTAGGTCCTAGGTTGAAACCTAAAGGTTTAACCTAGTCCTAAATATGATATCTATGCAAATAACTTGTACTAGTGTTGTTATTTATAAGCATTAAGTGTTTCTTATTGTTAATATATGGTTAATGCTTGAATGCATAGTTTAACATTAGAAAACCTTGTTAAGGTTTATATATAACTATACGTTGCATATACTATGGATTTAAACCTTTTTAAGTATACCAGTACGATAGTATGCATTACGAATTTAAATGTTTGACATGTTAAGTTTGGAAGGCTTGTGGAAAAATGTCTCGAGAGAATGCAAGTTTTTAACGTCGGGACATGTGAATGTTTTAAAAAATTTGATTAAATGCTTGAACCCATGGCATGTGACTTGACAAAACATCCAAGGAAGTTAATTCCTTTCTTGCAGTGAATTAATTGCACTTCAGACCTTGATTTAGCATATGAATGCCAACCCTCCATCTGTACCCTACACCTGCTCTCCATCATCTAATGAGATATTTTTGGGCTTGATTAAAAATTGGAAAATGTGAACCATAAATCCTTTCATATACCTGAGCTTAGATACTGATGAATTTTATTTGCCATTTTAGTTCATTGTCGGTTTTGTATGTTACCTTGTCGAGGGTATCTCCTTGGTGTGGACACTTCGCTTCTCCATGGTGTGAACATAGGGATTGCCTCCTTGAAAACAAAGACAATACTGCTCATTTGAGCTATGTCCTATGCGCTTGTGGAATTTTTTTTTAAGTAGAAGGGTGTGGAAGACTAACTGATTTGACCTATATCTCTCCTTCTTTGGCTCTATGATTAACTGAAAATAATTATTTGCTTCCTTTTTTTGGAAGGGTTGGTGGCTTTGCTTGTCCGGTTTGATATTGATCGCGTTGTAGTTTCTATGCAAGGAGGAGGATATCACTAATATAGGTAAACTTCGTTATTTGTTTTCAATTTTTCATATATATTTATCAGATTTAAAAGGCTGGCTATATGTGTTTTTGCACAGGTTTTGGGACAGGTGTGTTAGTTGAAGAAAATCCTAGTAGCCATGAGCAATATATGCATGGTAAGTTGTCAGGTTTCCACACTACATTCATATCGATTTAAAAAAATAGGGTTCTACGTAGGGAAGGCATTTAATCCATTTCTTGTTTGCTACAAGTGGTGAAAGTAGGGAAGGTAAAATTAAGCTCTATCTTGTTTGAGTTTCGGCACCATTTGTTTAAAATCAAACATCATTTGGAAAAAGAGTGATACTGTGCTCTTGTCATAGTTCTAGGTTACGTTATCTCTATCTTGAGCCCTTGGAGATCCTCTCAGAAAGTATACAAACATCATCCTGGAAGTTCTTTATACACTTAAAGGTTTAGGGTTTTAGTTAAAATACCAAAATTCCAATTTAAGATTCTAACCCAAATTTTAACTTGTTTGTATTGGGTTGTCAAGGATTAAAGTGGTTGCCTTACCTGTATTTCAAAATGCAATAGAAAGCAGCTACTATTAACCAAATCTCATGTTGGTATTAAGTATTGATTCGATGCTTGTTTACTCTCGATGTAGCATGGCTTAGATTTTAATTAGTTAAGGAGGTCAACCTTCCTCAAGATAAATCGACACTCTGATTCAGATGAGCACTAAAACTTGAATTTAATTCTTTAAATTCATATTAGTTTGATAACACTCCCGATCCTAACTTGTTTATTACTATTATTTTGTTTGGGTATTCAATCGTTGGTGTGTGGCGTGAACCTATCTGCGATAATGTGTGTACTAGAATTATTTCTTTGTTCAATAGGTATGAAAGACATTTTCCACCCGATTGGCATGATACTGTGTATCTACATTTATGAGATTTGGAACTCTGGAAAGAAGGATTCTCGACCTCTTGCATTGTATTGACAGATCCTAAGTTAATTTTGAGATGCACCTAGTTTGATGATTAAGTATGAAATTGTTCGAATCTTTTTGTCTCTCTCGTTTAGAGATTCGATTTAACTTTTAACTCTGAGATATTTGAATTCTTGATGTAATTTTTTACTGTGTAAAAATATATGGGTTGTTTTCTTTCCTTCTCAACTCAATTTATGATTCTAGGTTTGTAACTTTTGAATTTGTTCCACAGTTTTAAAGTACTTGATAGTTAATAGATTTGTGTAGGCTATATCAGTTTGTAATAAAATACTTATCTAGCATGATATTAAGTTATGTTAAGAAGTATGTATAATAATCTATATAAAAATATAACTCATTCCTATTCTATAATTCCAATTGGTATAAGAACTATACCTAAATCTTTCTATAAAAAATAAATGGAAAAACAATATTTGATAAATTACTTGATGCATAATGATAAACTTATGAATCTAAAAATGAATAAAGAAGCTAGTATAACAATAACGAGAATGTAACTAATAAAATCCAGAATAAGACTAATTAGATTGGAACCTGATACCAACTGATGCAAAATCAAAACTAAAGGTCGATTTTCCTCCCAACCAACTTCCATAACAACCAAGTTACTTTCTCTGAAACCCCTGAGCCTGTTTGCTAAGCCACAAGGACAAATATTGGTCATGATACTCTCTTTGCATAAGTAATTTCACATTCCCCTCCATCACAAGCCTCTTCCGCATTCAATGGGTTCAATACTTATAGTATTTTTTCCTAAGACTTAGCCATTTATGGGCAACCTTCTCCATTATTACTCCACAATTACTCTCAAGCTTATTTTTAGGGAGGATGCATCCTACATCATTTAATATTTCATTAAGCAGTCTTGCTACTTGGGCTTTTCTTTTGACACTTGTAAATCCCCCTTGTCGGTCAACAAACACTCTATAACAACTACTTTAGTTTTTATTCTCTCAGTTTTTAATTAATTATTAATTAATAACTATTTTACATTTATTTTGACCTCACTTGGTCAAAATATCAAAACAAAACAATAACTTAAGGTATTTAAAACAATAAATAGTTAGGTTCTTTGGTGTATTACATTACGGGAGAAAAATATAGAGAGGGGTTTAGGAGTAGAGAGAGAGAGAGAGAGGTTATGGGTAGGGAGAGAGAGCAAGTGGTTAGGGGTACTCATAGTGTGTGTTAGAGAGAGGGGGGTGTGTTAGGGGGTTGGGGAAGAGAGAGAGAGGTGTGGATTATGGATAGGTGGAGGATTAGGGGAGAGAGAGAAAGAGATGGGGTTAGTAAGGGTTAGAGGGAGGAGGGGAGAGATATGGAGAGGAGGAGGGGGGGTTATAGGTAAGGGTAGGTGTAGGAAAAGGAGGCTTATAGGTAATTGGAGGAGTAGGTTGGAATAGAGAGTGAGAGTGGGGATTCACAAGGCTTGGTGAGAGAGAGAGCAGGGGTGGTAATTGGTATGGTGGGGGATTAGGAGAGACATATAGAGTGGGGATTAAGGGGAGGGAAAGTGAGAGAAAGAGAGCCAGGGGGGGATTAATTGGAAGGGAGAGTATGAGTGGATTTTGGGAGAGAGAGGGGGATTAGGTGTAGTGAGAGTGTTTTTGAGAGAGGATGGATGTAAAGGGGTTGGGTGAGAGGGAGAGGGGTGGGGGTTATGTGTAAGTGGAGGAGTAGGGTAGAGATAAAGTGAGAGAATAGGTTAGTAAGGATTAGGGGAGAGAGAGAGAGGAGGAGGAGGAAGGGGTGTTATAGGTAGGTGAAGGAGTAGGGTTTAAGAGAGTGAGAGAGGGGGTTAGTAAGGATTAGGGAGAGAGAGAGAGAGAGAGAGAGAGAGAGAGAGAGAAAGAGAGGAGGGCCATTGGATGAGGGGGGGAATGTGTGGGTGATGATGGGTAGGGGAGGATGGGGGTTAGGGAGAGAAAGAGACAAACATAATAGTTGCGGGGAAGAGAGTAGGGAGGATTAGGGAATTTATATATAAGGATGAATAGGGTGCGAGGAAAGAGAGAGAGGGGGGGGGTGTTGGGAGAAAAATAAATAGATATTAGGGGTAGATATTTAGGGAGAATTAGGGACGTTATAGAGAGAGAGATATGAAGTGCTAGTAAGTTGTAGGGGAGGGGTAATAGGTGAGAAAGAGGGGGGGTTAGGGGGAAGAGAGATACATGGGTGGAGGGGGTTTTTAGGGGGTTGTAGGAGCAAGAGAGAAATGTGGGTTATGTGTAGATGGAGGATTAGGGGAGAGAGGGAGAGAGTAAGAGAGGGATAATGATAATATGGGAGGAAGGGACATGGAAAGAGGGATAGGGAGACTGAGTTATTGAGGGATAAAGAGAGGGATATGGGAAAGGAAAGAGGGAGGGGGGATGGAATTGGGGGGAGAGAGAGAGGGATGCAAATGTACATTATAGAGATGGAGGGATGTAAATGTAGGGGTATATAAGATGTATTATAAAACATGCACACATTTTGTAACTGAAAAATGCGCACAAATTTTGTAACTGAAAAATGCGCACACATTTTGTAATTGAAAAATGCTCACACATTTTGTAATTCTACACGTGCACACATTTTGTAACTAAAAAATGTTCCCATGTTTTGTAATAGAAAAATCCATGCAACTTTTGTAATTACAAAACATGTGTCCATTTCTATATACACTACTCATGCATCAACTTACATGTCAGAATCAATATTCTCAAGTTGCATCAAGGGACACATACACACTTTTTTTTGCAAAGTGGAAGCATGTTTCATAGAACTATAATTGCACCTATCCCTAGACTTCATGCAAGCACCCACAAATGAGTAGCCAAGAAATAAACTAATCTCACTAACTAATCTTTAAATAAAAAATCCCATATCCTTGCAACTTCATAACCCCAAAACAAAATACAAAATAACATTGAGTACAACTCATACAAAATTAAATTTAGATATACACAAGTGCATGAGTTGATAATCCATGGAGATTCACTTTATGCATATCAGTTGTGATTCACTCTATTATTTGTCATAGTATAATATATGGATATTAAACTACAACATTTGTTTTGTGTCCTACTCAATTTGGAATGGATAAATCTATGTAGGGATATCAACACTTTTGGTCATAATACAATGCAACATCATATGTCTAATACAAGCAAGTGATATACTTGGTTTCAATTTTGTGAATAACAATTTTGAATAGGGAGCCAACCATGAAGGTAATATGGAAGCACCAATGATCACATTTGAAAAACCACTATCACAAATTACATTTTGGCTGAGGAACAAGTGCATGATTTTATTATCATTGAGGATTCACTTAATGAATATCTATTGGGATTCTCTTTATTGTTATAATTGCATATTAGGACAAAAAGGGGATTAAAATCAAATTCCAATCATCCTAAAGTTCCTTAAAAATATATATTTATTCATCAATACTATGAATATATATGGGGATCTCTTTGGCTATTATAATTTCATATCAACAAGAATAATATAGAGGTCATTACACACTTCATTTATTATTATATGCGGTATCAACTTTTAAACAATGCATTCGCAATAGAGATTTGGGAAATCTTTTCTAGTAACATGGTTCGTTGCATTTTGAGTTGTATATGCAAACACTATTTTCAATGTTTCCACTAAGATCATTTTCCTGGACTTCTATCAATTAAGATTCTAAATCCTTTCCTTTGAAAGAAACTTAGATTGACCTCTATGACTCTAGAGTCTCATTAGACATCTATCAAGTCAGTGGTTGAAGCCAATAATCTAAATAAATAGGTAAACAAGATGCATGCGTTAATAATAGCATAGGAATTTAGTTATGCGATAACTGGTGTTTATTCTATAAACATATAAAATTCATTTTCATTTTCATTGAAAAAATGATAACATTCCTTTCTTGACTTCAATGGTGTAGGAAAAATCTTATATAAAAATAATGGCATGCATTGCTTATTATAACAAGTGTTTTTTCCTTTCATTTAAAAAAAATCAGAAAAAAATATTGATTTCAAATATAAGAGACAATTCTAATATTATAACTTTCATTGGTCTTTTCAATCTGGTATTGGAGAGATTTTGAGGGGGAAGGACTTTCGAAGAAATCCGAAGGTGGAAGGAATGAAAGAATTATGGAGGAAGGAAAAGCGGGAGGCATGCAAGCCTCCCCGACGTCGACCTCAACAGGGTTACAGATTGGGGACATTTGATATCACTAGATCAATACCAAAGACTAGAAGGAAGAGTGATAGAATGAAAACTAGGGCAATGCATTCCCAAAGTGACCCTAATCCCTTCTATGTAGATTAGATCATCAAAGATTAGGGATCATATTCAGTATATACAAGATCATGCTCTAATTGAGAAGTTTGTGGGAATGCATCCTTCAGAGAAATCCCTAGTCTAGTGAATAAAATATTGCTGGAAACCTATGGGACATTATGATCTGCATTTGGGTTTCAATGGTTTCTTTACAATATCCTTTTTCAATGTCGAATATAGGAACAAAATCCTGGACGTGGGTCCCTATCTCTTTAATTTGGGAGGCTTATTCCTGAGACACTGGAAGGAAAAGTTTTTCTTGGATAAGGAATACATGAAATTAGTGCTATTCTAGATGAGGTTGTACTCTTTGTCATACAAATACTAGGATCCATAAATTTTAGAGGATTTGAGGAATACATTGGGGAAATTCATCAAAATATCATAACAAACCAAGGCCCAAAGATACAAAGCATATGCGAGGATATGTGTCTACATGGATCTCAGCAAAGAACTACCAGAATCTATTAGAATGTCATGGGATGGTGAGGACTGCTTGCAAGCCTTGGATTATGAACATATCCCATTTCATTTCCTAAGGTTCCATGAATATTGTCACGTGTTTAGGGAATGAACCATGAATAATCCAAATCCAACACTTAGGAAGGAGGAGGAAAATAATGATTAGGGATTTACTCGGGTTTCCTTGCGGAAGCGAGGAGGATGAAATCAAGATTACTAGAAGGTGAATAAAACTATCTCAATGTCCAATAAATTTGGTGCACTTGAAGACCTATCAGAGGAAACCCTTGCTTAGCATCTAGAAGGAAAGTAGGAGGAACAACCCCACCAGGAGACAACAGAGATTCTTATCAAGATTTGGTATGATTCTATAGAAGACAGACACCATGCCATTTTTTATTGATACATAGGAGATGAAGTAGAGGACATGGACATATGAGATATGGATCTAGAAGGAATTGAACAAGTTTATGAATATGTTGAAAAAGGATATGTCCCGCAATAGAAAGTGGTAATGTTAAAGGAATCCATTCTTAATGAAAGGGAGACAAATCAACTAGGGATTATTACATGCTCTCACAAGGAGAATAAGAGGAAGTATGAGGATCTAATTAAGAATACATGGAGGAAATCGAACAAATAGAGTGTAGCGGATGTCAGATGACGACTAGTAGAATTAGGTCAGTATCCTACCATTTAGGTAGCTCTAGATTTGTAATATGTTTTAATGAAGATCATATATTGGAATGTTTGGGGCTTAAATAGTTCCTAAAAAACAAATATATTAAGTAAGAAGATAAAGAGGACAAATCTAGTCATTGTGTTTCTTCAAGAAACTAAATGCCTTGTGACTCATCTCTAGGAAATTAGAAAGAAAATCTGGAAAGGTAGTGAAGGAATAGGCATAGACACAAGAGGTTATTGGGGGGGCTAGGAATATTATGGGACCCCAACATAGTGAAATTAGAGGGATTCCATGGTAACCAATGCTTCATCTCAACAGAGTTTAAGGTAATTGGTTTGTCAGTAGAGGGAGTGTTAAAAATTGTTTATGGGCCTCATAACACAGGTGAAAAAGGAGTTTTATCACTACGCTTCAAAAAATCCATGAAGAGACTAAGGGGAGACACTGGATTTTAGGGGGATATTTTAATCTCATAACCTCTTTGGATGAAAAGAAAGGAGGTAGGCATTGGGTGGAAGAAAAAGGTGAGATTTTCATAGATACTATTGAATATTTAAGATTAGTAGGCATCACCTTAAGGGAAGGAAGGTTCACATGGAACAACAAGAGGAAGGGGGGAAGTCACATAGCTTCTCTCTAGGATAGATTCTTGGTTTTCGAAGTGATAATGGACTTAGGTAGTGTACTACACTCATAAATTATTCTAGGAGAAGGGTTAGATCACTGGCCAGTAGAATTAATGTGGAGCAAGTTGGGATCACAATTCAATATACCCTTCAGGTTAGAACAATTTTGTTTAGGTCATCCAAATTTCACAAAAGGGTTAAGACATGGTGGGAGGAACTAAACGTAGGAACCGACCCAAGTATGTACAAGTTTCAAAAAAAGTTAATGGGGTGAAAGAAATGATAAAGAAATGGAGCAAGGGGGAGTTTGGAAACATATTTTCTGAGAAGAAAATTCTAGAAACCCTATTGCTTGAGATCTAGACCACAGGGATGAATAGCGATGACACGACCAAACTGCAGATGGAAGAAACTAGTCTTTGCTAAAAAAGTGAGGAGAGGGAAAGGAAAGAAGAAATAATCTAGCGCCAAAAAGCAAGGATTAGATGGCTAAAAGAGGGGGAATAAATAAATAATTCTTCCAATGATTAATTATTCAGGATATCTTACAAAACAAAATATTTTCAATTAAAAGTTTCAGTGGGGAAAGGGTGGAAACAATGGAGGAAATTGAAACAACCTTGAACTAACACTTCAAGGACATAATGACTGAAACAATACATAATGACAGTGGTGACATTGATCAAATAACAAGGAACATCCCTTCTCTTGTCACCCAAGAACATAATGAACTGCTAATGAATCCTAGCTGCCTCATTGAGGTGGAGGAAGAAGTATTCCAAATGGAAGAAAGAAAGGCCATGGGCTCGTATGGATTCATGGTGAAATTATTTCACCATTTTTGGGATATCATTAAGCAGTAGGTCTTGAAAATCATGGAATATTCCATGGATTTAAGGAAGATTCTGCCATCATTTAATGCAACCTTCCTCACTCTCATCCTAATGTGTGAAGGAGCCAATTCCCCAGAAAACTTTAGGCCTATAATCCTGTGTAATGTAATCTATAAAATCATAAATAAGGTTATTGTGAATAGATTCAAACCCCTCCTACACTACCTGATATCTTAGAAACAATTGGGGTTTCTGGAAGGATGTCACATAAGGGATGGTATTATATTAGTCCATGAAATGCTACATTCTGTAAAAACTAAGAAAATCCTGACAATGACAGTGAAAATTGACATAGCTAAATCCTATGAAAAAATTAACTGGTAATTGTTAGAATAATCAACCCATAGTTACCTACCTTATGCATTAATTAAATCATTTTTGTCTTATTACCTAGTCTCTATATTCCACTCTATGCTAGTTGCCGTCTACATGTCATAGAAGTCAACACTTGCTAAAACTGAATCATGGAGCACTTGGGAAACCTCCTGGAAACCATATTTAGCATGTCTTCTTTATTCCAGATCCTCCAAAGTGCATATCTTCTTTTTCTGTAAAGCTGCCTGTTTTATTGAGAATTAAGGCAAAAGGGAAAGCTAGACTAGGTGTAGTTGACTTGTTTTTTTCCCACATCATCCTCCATCCTTTTCTCATAACAAAAGCATGTATGAGTTTTCTTTCCATATTTTATTAGCTTTCCTACTTGACTTTTCCAATTCGTGAGCATCCAAGTGGATTTGGAAACTGCTTTATGCACCTATGGGGGATTTGACTAGATTTAGTAAGCCTACTTTTTGACTATTTTGAATGGCATCCTTATGCATTCAAATCTCTCATGTAATTATATATTTTAGGAGCCTATTACTTCATAAGGTTTTCTATTGTACACTTATTCAATACAGATTAGAATTATGCTCCAATTTCAGTCCCCTTTGATGTTAATTTTGCATGTTTGATTAGCAATTTTGTGAGTGTAATTGTTCTATCACTTGGGTTCAGAGAAAATAAAATGACACAATAGGAGGGATGAGTCCTATGGTATTTTTTGTCTGAGAATTTCAAGAGACCTCCTCTTCCAAATTGATTAATTGAAATCACCTAATGAAGTGTGGGAGAATATTGTAGAGATTTTTGGGAACACAGATGGGATGAGAGGACATCAAATTGAGAATGAGCTTATCTCCTTGAGTCCCCGCAACTTCAAATCCTTGCAACTCTATTTTTCTAAGTTTAAAACCCTTGTTTTACAGCTAAAACAGTGTGGGATTGAAAAGAAGGAGGAGCAACTATTTTTTGCCATACCCTCGAAGCTTGGACCTGACTATTCAATGTTTGTTTTGACCTTCCATTCCACCAAGTTTACAGCTCAATCCTAAAAGATGCCTAAGCCTGCAGAGTTCATGGAATCCCTCACACAAGAACAACACAAGTTGGTGATGATGGGCACCATCAAACCTTCCAAAGACCAAGCTTTGGTTGCTGGAGATTTAAGGGTGGATTCAAAAAGCAAGAAAAAAGATAAAAATCCACCTAAGAAAAAGAGATACAAGAACAAGTCTCAAGAGGAGCCCCAAGGCTGCAAGAATAACTTCCAGAAGAAGAAGAACAAAGGAGAAATGAGCAAGTGTGCATACTGTAGTAAGGGCTATCATCCTGAAAGCTCTTGTATGAACAAGCAAATTGACATGTTGACCCAAATATTAGAGAAGAATAAAATATCCCTTCTTGATTGCTCAAAGAAGAGGGAAGGAGGATCAAATTCAGTGGACAGAGAGAGAGTACATGCTTTGGTTCCTGGAACATCAATCTCACCTAGCTTCATCATAGACTCTGGAGCTTCTAGACATATGGTTTCTACAAAAGAGGCATTCTCCTCTCTTGACATGTCAAAAGGTCCACCAATCGTTTTTGAACATGACTCTCTCACTGACAGTTTTGGGAAAGGAAGGATTTATCTTGACCATGGTAAGTTCAATAATGTGTTGTATGTTCCAGTTCTTGCCTCTAATCTCTTATCGGTGTATCAGATGACTCACATAGGGTCTCCAAAGAAGGTCATATTCTCCCCTGATGATGTTGAAATCACAGAGATTCTGAATGGTAAAGTCATAGCAAAAGGTGTTGTTGATCACACTTCGAAGGTATACATGTTTTCCCATTTTCTACCCTACTCAAACCTCTCTTCTCTTCTGATTCATTCTAATGAGGCAAGCAAGATTTGGCATGAAATATTTGGCCATCTTAACTACAAGTATATTTCTAATTTGAGTGAAAAATATATGGTCATAGGGTTACCACAGATCAAGTTTTCCAAGGGAGTCTATCAAGGTTGTATCCTAGGAAAACACCCAGAGCACAAATTTGAGAAAGCTAGTCATGAGAGAACCTTTGCACCTCTTGAGTTGATCTACAGTGACATTGCTTGTCCATTTCCTCATATGTCCATGAGTCAATACAAATATGCACTAACATTCATAGATGAATTTTCTAGGTATTGTTGGGTTTACTTCCTAAATCATAAGTCTAAAGTTTTTGAACTCTTCAAAGTCTTTAAAGCCTTGGTTTAAAACTAGTCTGGGAGGAAACTCAAGATCCTCAGATTTGACAATGGTGGTGAGTATGTCAAGTCTAAGTTCATTCAGTATTGTAAAGATGCAGGTATTCAGATGCAAAATTCAATCCTTTACACACCACAACAAAATGGTGTTGCTGAGAGAAAGAACAGGTCACTGAAGGAGATGACAACTTGTATGATGGAGGCTAAGACTTTGCGACCAAAGTTTTGGGCCGAGGCTATAAACTGTGCATCCTACATCCAAAATAGGGTGCCTCATATGTAGCTTGATGGTATGACTCCTTTCAAAGCTTGGAGTGGGCACAAGCCAAATGTGACCCATTTCAAGATTTTTGGATCAAAGGCTTGGGATAGAATTCCAACTGAAAAGAGAAAGGATTTGCAGCCCCAAATCCAAGAGTGCCTATTTGTTGGGTATTATGAATATTCAAAAGGGTACAAGCTGATCAACTTGAGCACTAACAAATATTTCATTGAAAGAAGTGTTCAGTTCCAAGAAGAGCCTTTAGTAGCAGTTGAAGTTGGAGAGTCTTCTTCACCACCAGATCCATTGATTGTAAGTGGAGAGAGTAATGAGTTTTCTGATTCTGATATGTCTGATAATTATGATTTGATTGCAGATATTGACAGTCCTACAAGACCAAAATGGGAAGAAATACCATTCATGCAGCTGGGGAACTAGCTTGAAATCCTAGTGACACTAGGAGGACTAGATCTCAGTCTGAGAGTGCCCTTTGTATGAAAAATCCCTTATTTGTTGAGAAGTTCTATCTGATGGTTGAATCAGACCCATAGACATATGAATATGCAGCACATGATCCAAGATGGAAAACATGCATGAAAGAAGAATTCAGCTGACTCCAGAAGATCAACACTTGGGAACTGGTTGATCTTCCCCCAGGGAGGAAGCTAGTTCAATGTAAGTGGGTTTTCAAGACTTAGTTTGTTGTTGATGGTTCATATTTGAAATATAAGGCAATATTTGTAGCCAAGGGCTACTCACAGGTACATGGTATTGACTAAAATGAAACCTTTGCACCAATGGCAAAGATGGAATCCATAAGGCTAGCTTTAGCCATTGCAGCTTTGAAGTAGTGGGAGGTACATCACATGAATGTGAAGTGTGCTTTCCTAAATGGAGATCTCACTGAAGAGATTTACATGCAGCAACCTTAAGGTTTTGTTTCTAATCCATCTTTTGTGTGCAGGTTAAATGTAACGTTCCCGACCCTCTGACCGACGAAGAGGATGCTACAATACATCAAAACATCCAGGCATCCAGCCCAATGATTATGAACATACATATATGTAATGTTGAAGCATGATAATTAAAACATCAAACATATTATGAGGAAAAATGATTCATATACACAATTTCATTCTATACTCATGCATATACAGATCAACATCTAACATGTATATCATCATTCATCAACGATAAACATAATTGCAGACACAAGTTAGGCAAAAATATTTATCTTATTAAGAGCTTGTTCTTCAACCAGCTACGTCGCTGCAACGTTCCACCCAACCATAGGCCAGCATGCTCCTCAATCTCTCAGTAACGCTGCCACCCCTGAGGCGAGCATGATTCCCCAAGGAATAAGGAACTAACAAGATTACACATAGCCAAGGATAACAACACCACAAGGGTACATAGTTCATCCAAGCCAACACAGTTGGGTTTATCAGGAGAACAACAGATCAACCAAGCCAACAAAGTGGGGTTTATCAGGCCATCTAGGAGATGGGAAAGGCTAAATGCTAAGCTGGTGAGCTCATTGAAGAGCTACAGACACCAAAACCGGAACTATCCTGGCTCCTAGAACACCCACACACACCCAACACAAGGAAATCAATCCCATCTCTGCAATGCAGTCCCTCTGAACTTGATCTCCCTTCCAGTGCTATTCAAGGGTTGTGGAGAAGAAAGATAGCTCAGTAGCTCTATCTGTGTGGTTCTCAACCCACCAAGTTTATCAAGCACCTCAGGCCCTCATTCACCACTCCAATGTAGTCTGAGGACAAAACCACTACATGCAAGCAGCCAACAGCTATTTGAGCTTTTACAGGGGAAAAACACAGTCAATCAACCGTGGGAAACAACAGCCCGCAACAACTATGAAACCATAGCTATCGATCCTCAAGGAAATTGATTCTCAATCCGTACGTGAAGGGAAAAAGACGCAGCTAAAGCAAAATGTGGAAGAGACCACTGCACACACAGCGTAGGGACTCACAGCACCCAAATGATTCTCAATCCACTCACTATAGAATTTGCACGGATCAGAAAATGGTAAAGGAACATACTACCACCCTATACGAGAAAGACAAAATGCAACCCCACCGAACTATTGATACCATTACAGCCTCGAATCAACGG
Organism: Pseudotsuga menziesii; assembly: GCA_001517045.1. Classification (NCBI taxonomy): domain Eukaryota; kingdom Viridiplantae; phylum Streptophyta; class Pinopsida; order Pinales; family Pinaceae; genus Pseudotsuga; species Pseudotsuga menziesii. Next base: position 57,369 of record LPNX010009952.1, on the reverse strand, counting down.
TAGACATAACAAAACAATACACAGTCTAAAATTGATGGGAAAAGATACCAAATTCTACGTGAACAGAGCAAGAATGTTTCTCTGATTAGCAAGCGGTGTGTGAAGGAATGGCAAACCCTCCACAATGGAAATGTGGATTCCTTTAACTCCATCGCATGAAGAAAATGAATAGACTTACGAGCTGGTTAGTGGGTAGACCATCCACACATCGTGGAGAGTAAGAGCAGGCATGGGTGTGGTAGTGGTCTTTCCACCAGCAAATCGCTGCCCCAACTATCAATGGAATACTAAGGGTGGTGGTTTAAGGAGACAAAAAGAGAGTGGGACACATGGCTTCCCCCCCATGACTCAATGTTCAACATTCCCCTTCCCTATCCTTTGGAATCATGCCCCTTCTCAATTTAGTTGTAGTGAACATAGTTGGTTGGGTTATTTAATTAAAATGTGTGTTTACATGATGCCACAATTTAATATATGCCGTATGTCCCAATATACCATCGGTGACAAATCCAAATCCGAAACACAACATAACCAAATCGATGGTGGGGCTTTTGCCTTTAGCTTCGTACCATGATTATTTAAAATATAAGTATCATGTATATTTAATCTAAGTGGGGTTAAAAATGGGGTATTACATTCCCCTTCCCCTTCAATAGCATTGTCCTCAGTGCTTTACAAAATTTGAACAAAATTGTACACTAGTACCGTCTCGGTGTTACGCGGGTTTGAACAAAAATGGATGTGCCAATTGCATGGCATCCTCCAGCTCCCACGTAGCCTCTTCAGGTCCGTAATGCTCCCATTGCACCTTTACCTTCCCTATGGCTCAGTTCCAGAGCATTGTGACCTTCCTATCGAGGATGCATGTTGGCTCGATTCGGAACTCTCCCTTGGGTTCCACTTGAATCACATCCCAATTTATCACATGGTTAGGATCATGTACATATTTCTTAAGCAAAGAAACATGAAAAACATTATGAGCTCTAGTACTAGCAGGCAATGCAAGTCTATATGAAAGAGACCCTATTCTTTCAAGCACTTCAAACGACCCATAGTATCTAGGTGACAGCTTGGCACAACGTCCAAGCTTCAAGGAACTTTTCTTTGCTTTCACTCTGAGGTAAATATGATCCCCAACATTGAACTCTCTATTCACCCTATGCTTATCTGCATAGCTTTTCTATCTGTCTTGTGTTGCTTTCATATTTTTTCTGACATTTACAACCTCTTGCTCTATTTCCTTGAGCAATTATGGTCCAAGCACAACTCTTTTCATTGGGTTATCCCAAGTCACTGGTGTCCTACACCTTCTTCCATAGAAAGCTTCATACGAACTCATCCCCAAGGATGCCTGTGGTCCATTGTTGTAAGCAAACTCTACCAACTGTAAGTAATCTTCCCACTTGGTCGGTTTGTCCATCACATACATGCAAAGCACATATTCAAGCACCTGATTAACTCTTTCTATCTGCCCATCTATATAAAGATGGTATGCAGTGCTGAAGTTTAACTTTGTACCCAAATCTGCAAACAATCCTTTCCAAAAATTGGAAGTGAACTTGACATCTCTGTCAAAAACTATTGCCTTCGGCAATCCATGCAATTTGAAAATCTCCTTCATGAATATCTTTGCAATATCATCCATCTTATGCATAGACTTTACCAATATAAAATATGCCATTTTTTAAACTTGTCTACCACAACCATGATGGAATCATGTTGTCTCCAAGTCATCAGCAATCTTGTAATAAAATCCATGGAAATAACTTCCCATTTACATTCCGGAACTGGAAAAGGCTACAACAAGCCTGCTATATGTTGATGCTCAACCTTTACCCGTTGACATTTCATGCACCTTGAAATGTATTCAGCCATGTCCTTTTTCATTCCTAGCCAAAAGAACTGCTTTCTAGCTATAGCAATTGTCTTCTGATATCCTGGGTGACCAGAATACGGAGCTTGATGGATTTCATCCATAACAACTCTCCTAAAATATGCTACATTCAGAATGTAAATTCTGCCTTTATAAGTGAGAAATCCATATTCTTCCAATTTATATCCCTCATACTTCTTCTCAAGACTTTGCTGCTGCAATTTGTCTGTTACCTGCTCATACAATTCATCTCCGGCAATGTGATTATCAATATGCTACGTCAAATATGATTGGAAAATACTAAGAGATTCCACATGCATTTCCTGTACCTTCTTGCTGAGTGCATCAACTACCTTATTCTCTTTTCCTTTTATGTGCTTGATTTTGAAATCAAAATCACATAAAAATTCCATCCATCTTGCTTGCCTAGCATTCAGAGTAGGCTGATCAAACAAATACTTCAATCCACAGTGATCTGTTCTGAGTTCAAATATTCTACCCATCAAGTAATGTCTCCACATCTTGAGAGCATGTACTATGTCTGCAAGCTCTAAATCATGAGTGGCATAGTTCTTCTCATGCTCCTTCATCTTTCTTGACTCATAACATATCACGTGGTTGTCCTGCATAAGGACTCCTCCAAGCCCTTGTTGGCATGCATTAGTACACACCACAAAATATTTCTATGGATATGCAACTTTCAATACTGGTGCAATGGTGAGAATATTCTTCAACCGCTGGAAGCTTTATTCACACTTCGAATTCCATTCGAACTTTACTCCCAACACAAGGAAGTGATGGCATGTGCAACATTGGAAAATAATTCAATGAATATCCTGTAGTATCCTGCAAGTCCCATAAAATATCTTACATCTATCACATTTCTTGGAGTAGTCCAGTTCACAATGGCTTCAATCTTTTCAAGGTCCACGGATATACTGTCTTCTGAGATAATGTGACCCAAGTACTGAATTCTATCCCTGTAGAAGTCACACTTGCTCGGTTTTGCATACAACTGATGTTCCCTGAGCACTTGCAATGTCAGTCTCAAATGCTCTTCATGCTCTTCTTCATTCTTGGAATAAACAAGAATGTCATCAAGGAAAACAAGAACAAACTTGTCCAAATAATTACTGAAGACACTGTTCAAAAGGCACATAAATGTAGCCGGTGCATTTGTGAGGCCAAATGGTACCACTACAAACTCATAATGTCCATACCTTGTTTTGAAGGTTGTCTTATGAATATCTTCATCCTTGATCCTCACCTGATGGTAACTAGACCTCAAGTCAATCTTGGAAAATACCTTTGCTCCTCTCATTTGATCAAAGAGGTCATCAATCCTAGGGAAAGGATATTTATTCTTCAGATCAACCTTGTTCAACTATCTGGAATCAATACATAGCTTGAGTGTACCATCTTTCTTCTTCACAAACAGAACCAGTGCTCCCCAAGGAGACACACTCGATTGGATATACTTCTTTTCCAACAACTCTTGCAGTTGCATCTTCAACTCTAGCATCTCTAGTGTACTCATCCTATAGGGTGTCTTGGACACTGGTGCTGCTCCTGGCACAAGTTCAATGGTGAAATCAATGTCCTGTTTTGGAGGAAGTCCTAGAATCTCATCAGGAAACAGATCCCTGAATTCCTGTAACACCTGATAGTCCTCCAACCTAGGAGTTTCATCTCCTGTGGGTTCCAGAATATGAGCTACATACAACTGGCAACCTTTCCTACATAACTTCTTCAACTGCATTGTTGAAACCTATCTTACTGAAATTACCTTTGGAATACCCCTCACAACTATTGGGTTTCCTTCCTCATCCATGCATTCAAAAGTCTTGTTATAACAGTCAAGCTTCACTTTGTGAGCTTCTAACCAATCCATTCCAATGAGAATATCATAGGAACCAAGCAGTAGAACATGCAGATCTACACAAGTGATCAATCTATTCATAGCCAATGGGAACTTCTCTACCATATCACTGACCTTTCTCTTAGTCCCAGTAACAAAGATTTTCCATTATTTACATTTATAAAAGCACAAACCTCTACTACTCTCGGAGTAATATAACTGTGAGTAGAACCAGGGTCAATCAAAATAGAAATAGATTGTTCAACAATCTTACCTGCAACTTCAACCATAGTTGACTGGTGATCTAACTGGTGGTCCTCCAGTGCTGCATAAATTTTAGGGACTGCTCTTGCTACTTAACCCACTATTTCTGCTCCCTAAATTTTATAATCTGGTCTTGTACTTTCATTCTCAAGTGGACAATTTCTACGCAAGTGAGGTCCTTCACATTTCCAACATTTGAGTGGACTTTTATTCTGATGTGTCTCTTTAGGCTTTCCACCTATCACTCCAACTGGATTACTCGCATCTTGGGATGGCTTCTTTTGCTGATTCCTAAATCTAGAAGGTTTGAAACCTTTCCTTCTCTGGTCAAACTTCTCATTCTTCTTGTCCTTCCATGCCTTATGGTAATCAGGTTTACCTTTGCTTTGATCATAGCAATACTTATCCTTTCTCATTGCTTCTTCAAGAGTTCTTGGTTCATAAAACTCAATTCTATCTTTGTAGGCTTGAGGCAATCCACTCAAAAACCGCTGGACCTTCACTTTTTCATCTCTAATGTACCGGATATACCTCAGCAATTCTAAGAACTTATTTGCATATTCATCCATGGTCTACTGTCCCAATCTCATCTCATGGAACACCTTGATCTTGTCATCATAATACCTATCAGAAAGGTATTTCTGCCTGAAATACTTCTTGAATTGTTTCCACTTCAATTTCCTTTCAATGATTCTTTTTACTTGCTTGAAGTGTTCCCACTAAATGAATGCTCATCCATTCAGATTGAATATGGAAACTCTTGCCTTCATGTTTCTTGAATAATCCTGTACTTGGAAGTACTTCTTTATCCCAAGAAGCCAAGCTTCAGCTTCTTGTCCCGTCTTTATCTCACCCTCAAATGTAGGAGGTTTAGCTTTCCTAAATTCATCTCAAGAGAAATCCCTCTGGTGCTTTCTTCTTTTTATTTTATGAGAAGATGAGCTAGTATCTCCACTGGATTCTTCAGAGTTAGATGATCCACTGGAATTCCTTCTCCTTTTCTTGGTGCTGCTCTTACTGCCTTCTCACCCAGAGTCTATCTTTTTCTGCAAGTCTTTCAAACTCTGCAATATGGTAGCATTAAACTGATGCTGCTCGTCCTAGGATTTAACCAAGCTTCTCATGGTGGCTGCAACTTCGGATGGTGTCCCCTGGAATCTCCTTCCATTAGACTCTATGTCATCATTTCCATTACATCCATTTTCTCCCATGGAATCTTCTTCTCGCTTGTAAGAATCCTGGGCATCATACCCATCATGGGTTCTCATGACTGAACCAACCCTTGCTTTACCACACTATTCTTTCTCAAGTACTACTCTTGGAAGTTATCTATAGTTCTGCAAATGTGTTAGGAGCAAACTGTTAGATGCATAATATCAAAATTACTTACCTTCTTCCTATGGAAATTTATAAAACATAAATTATGCTAAAACACAAAATTTTCTCTATTTCATGTTCGGCTCTATGACCACGGACAGTCTGCTGGAATTTGCTAAAAACCTACTGGAAGATAGTTGAAAAACTATTTACAAAATCACTAAGAAATTCCTTTGAAAAGCCCAAATTTCCCTAGGCCCAATCAGACCTCTTCCTAGCTATCTTTCCAACACTTGCGGTGGTCAAACCAACTAAACTTTTGATCTGCATCAGCAAGAAAATCGACTGTTCATCGGGTGTTTCAGCGGTTGAAACTTCGAAATTATTCCACTATATCGGCGAGTTACTTGTCTAATTATTTCCACTACATCGGGCCTGCAGTGGTCTATTATCCCGTGTCTGATCGACGATTCGTTGGTCTATTTTCGTCCATAGTACTGGGTCCGCAATTGTCTATCATTCTGAACTTCATCGGCGATAGCATAGACTAACCATGTTACGTCGGTGGTCGGGTGTCCTATGCATCAGACATTTTGTCCCTTCATCTTCCACAATGGCGGACCACAATTGAACTACATCTTCCGCAGCCACAAGTCTATCGGTGGTCGAAGCCTCTAGAAGCTGTAAAATTGGCGCTTGGATGCTCTCCTCATCGGGTGGTTAGTCCTTTCGGTCTCCGGAACGTCGGACGTTCGATCAACAAACTTTACATGACGTAGATCATCCACAATGGAATCACCTAATCATCAACGATGTCATCAACTAACCATCGCCAATCGCCGATGATTCTATGACTTAGAAAAAAATTTCAAAATCTTTCTCTTTAGTCTTCCTCTTCCTTCCCCCGATTCCGTCAACGGCTCCCTTATCCTTTGCCGATAAAAGAAACTACTTGTTGCCACTACTGTTCACCAAACACTGTGGCATCGGTGAGTGGAGAGACTAATGGATTGATGGGATAGTTGTCAAGGCTTCCACAATGGTGGAAATACATTCAACTAATTCCTTCTGATGTTCATCAGCGATGAATACCACTATCATGATCCGATGGATGACGAAGTCAACACTTAGAAACATTTCAGAATTTATGTGCCATTGGTAGTTGAAGGCTCTACCCGTCGGAAGCACAGTGGTCTAGCCATCCGCAATGGTGGTGCTCAATTAGCTAAGCATCGACGATCCACTTGTCTAAGTGTTCTGATGTGCCGACAGCCAAAACACTTAGAAAGTTTTGTGAATTTTCTTGTCTTCACCCATGTTCCTGGTTTCTTCTGGGTAGTAGGAAACCTACCACTGTTAACTATTCTCATGGAAACATAACTCTATCACTGCATCCCCAGGGCCCATCCAAGCCCATGCTGCAACCAGAGCTCTGATACCAGAATGTAACGTCCCCGACCCTCCGGCCAGTGAAGAGGATGCTACGATACATCAAAACATCTGGGCATCCAACCCAACGAACATGAACATACATATATGTAATGCTGAAGCATGATACTTAAAACATCAAACATATTACGAGGAAAAATCATTCATATACACAACGGAAGAAAAACATTTCATTCTATACTCATGCATATACAAATCAGCATCTAACATGTATATCATTATTCATCAATGGTAAACATAATTGCAGACACAAGTTAGGAAAAAGTACTTATCTTATCAAGAGCTTGTTCCACAACCAGCTATGTCGCTGCAACGTTCCACCCAACCATAGGCCCGTGTGCTCCTCAATCTCTCAGTAACAATGCCACCACTGAGCCGGGCATGATTCCCCAAGGAATAAGGAACTAACAGGCCTACACATAGCCAAGGATAACAACACCACAAGGGTACATAGTTCATCCAAGCCAACACAGTTGGGTTTATCAGGCGAACAAAAAATCAGCCAAGCCAACAAAGTGTGGTTTATCAGGACATCCAGGAGCTGGGAAAGGATAAATGCTAAGCTGGTGAGCTCATTGAAAAGCTATAGACACCAACACCAGAACCAGCTTGGCTTCTAGAACACCCACATACACCCAACACAAGGAAATCAGTCCCATCTTTGCAACACAGTCCCTTAGACCCTAATCTCCCTTCCAATGCTATTTAGGGGTTGGGGAGAAGAAATCCAGCTCAGTAGATCTTTCTGTGTGGTTCTCAACCCACCAGGTTTATCAAGCACCTCAGGCCCTCATTCACCACTCCAATGCAGTCCAAGGATAAAACCACTGCATGTAAGAAGCCAACAACTATTCAAGCTTTTACAGGGAAAAAACATAGTCAATCAGACGTGGGAAATAGCAGCCTGCAACAACTATGAAACCACAGTTTTCGATCCTCAAGGAAATCAATTCTCAATCTGTGCGTGAAGGGAAAATGACATAGCCAAAGCACAATGTGGAAGAGACCACTTCCCACACAACATAGGGACTCACAACACCCAAATGATTCTCAATCCAATCGCTACAGAATTTTCATAGATCAGAAAAGGGTAAAGGAATAGACTACCACTCTATACGAGAATGAAAAAATGCAACCCCACCGAACTATTGATGCCATTACAGGATTGAATCAATGGTGGACATAACAGAACAATACGTAGTCTGAAATTGATGGGAAAAGATACCAAACTCTATGTGAACAGAGGAAGAACGTTTCTCGAATTAGCAAGCAGTGTGTGAAGGAATGGCGAACCCTCCACAATGGATATGTGGATTCCTTTAACTCCGTCACATGAAGAAACTGAATAGACTCACGAGCTGGTTAGTGGGAAGACCATCCGCACATTTTGGAGAGTGAGAGTAGGCATGGGCATGGTAGTGGTATTTTTGCCAACAAATCGCTACCCCAACTAACAATGGAATACTAAGGGTGGTGGTTTAAGGAGACAAAAAGAGAGTGGGAGACATGGCTTCTCCCCCATGACTCAATGTTCAACATTCCCCTTCCCTATCCTTTGGAATCATGCCCCTTTCAATTTAGTTGCAGTGAACATAGTTGGTTGGGTTATTTAATTAAAATTCGTGTTTACATGATTCCACAATTTAATATATGTCATATGTCTCAATATACCATTGGTGACAATTCCAAATCTGAAACACAACATAACCAAATCGATGGTAGGGCCTTGGCCTTTAGCTCTGCACCATGATTATTTACAATATAATTATCATGTATATTTAATGCAAGCGGGGTTAAAACTGGGGTGTTACATTAAAGAAATCATTGTATGGGCTCAAGCAAGCCCCCAGGGCTTGGTATGCCAAGATTAATGGATTTCTGGTATCATTGAGTTTTTCCGATGCAAGTCTGATCCTAATGTTTAATTTGAAGCTGATTCATCGTTCTTTGATGATTATTGTCTTGTATTTGGATGACCTTCTAATTACAGGAAGTTCAAAGAAAGAGAGTGCATCTTTGAAAGATGCAATAAACAATGCATTTTCTATGACTGATTTGGGATTGTTGAGTCAATTCTTGGGTCTCAAAATTGCTCAATTCCAACATGGAATCAAAGTACATCAGTCCAAGTATGCCTTAGATTTGCTGAAAAATTTCAACATGAAAGATTGCAAGCCAAGCAAGACTCCATTCCTTTTAGGAGTTCAGCTTGAAGAAGCAGGTTCTTCACCTATGGTAAATAATACACTATATAGGCAGTTGATTGGGTGTTTGCTTTATCTTACACACACTCAACCTAATCTATCTTATGCAGTTAGTGTGGCTTCAAGATACATGGATCATTCTCATGATATCCATTGGAGAGCATCCAAAAATATCCTTAACTTTGTTCAAGAAACAAGAACTCATGGGATCTTCTACAAAGCTAAATCTGACCTTGATTTGATTGGGTTTACTGACAGTGATTGGGTAGGCGAAAACCTGGATCGAAATTCAACATCAGGATATGTGTTCATTCTTGTAAAAGGACCAATCAACTATTCAAGCAAGAAGCAGAGTGCCATAGCACTCTTATCTACAGAAGCAGAGTACAAAGGAGTTGTAAATGCAGCGACTCAATGTTTGTGGTTGTAGGGAATACTTGGAGAATGTGGCTTCTAATCAGAGTTTTCAACTATTATCTACTGTGATAATCAGATCACCATTCAAATCTGCAATGATCTAGTTCACAGATAGCGAACCAAACACATTGAGATCCATATGCACTACATCAGATAGCTTGTGCATGATGGAACCATTCATCTACTCTTTTGTGCATCTTCAGAACAAGTAGCAGACATCTTCACCAAAGTTTTTTGTGAGAAGACATTCAGCAATCTCTAATCACTACTGGGGATTGCTGATCATGCTGTGAAGCATGATTGATAACAAGATTTTCAAATTTTGTTTTACTGTCCATGTTTAAGGGAGGATTTTCCCATTGGGTTTTTGCCTCTTTCCTTGGTTAAATGGACATGCAGTATGTAAAGGGTGACTAAGCCTTGTTGCTAGGCCATATAGTTTTATGATATTTACTCATAAATTCAGGCTTAAGGGGGGGTGTTAGAATAATCAACCCATAGTTACCTACCTTAGACATTAATTAAATCATTTTTGTCTTATTACCTAGTCTCCTATATTCCACTATATGCTAGTTGCCTTCTACATGTCATAGAAGTCAACACTTGCTAAAACTGAGTCATGGAGCACTTGGGAAACCTCTTGGAAACCATATTTAGCATGTCTTCTTTATTCCAGATCCTCCAAAGCGCATATCTATTTTTTCTGTAAAGCTGCCTATTTTATTGAGAATTAAGGAAAAAGGGAAAGCTAGACTAGGTGTAGTTGACTTCTTTTTTTCCCACATCATCCTCCATCCTTTTCTCCTAATAAAAGCATGTATGATTTGTATTTCCATCCCTTAATATCTTTCCTACTTGAATTTTCCAATTCGTGAGCATCCTAGTGGATTTGGAAATCGCTTTATGCACCTATGGGGGATTTGACTAGATTTAGTAAGCCTACTTTTTGACTATTTCGAATGGAATCCTTATGCATTCGAATCTCTCATGTAATTATATCTTGAATCAGCCTATTACTTCATAAGGTTGGCTATTGTACACTTATTCAATACAGATTAGTGTTATGCTCCAATTTCAGTCTCCTTTGATGTTAATTTTGCATGTTTGATTAGCAATTTTGTGAGTGTAATTGTTCTATCACTTGGGTTCAATTTCCATAGTAATTTATGAGGAGAATGATAACATCCTTTGGATTCTAGGATGATTCGGTTGAGTGGATAATGAATTTAGTTTCCTTAGTTTTTTTGTCCATTGTTGTAAATGGAGCGTCAATAGGTCTCATCAAACCTTCAAGGGGGATAAGACAGGGAGACCCATTATCCATTTTTCTCTTTATTATTATGGAAAAATGGTTTGGAAGGTCAATTTCAGAAATGAAAGACAATAATGATCTAATAGAGCTCAGATTTCACCCAAGGGAAGATACACAACCTCACCAACAGTTTGTGTATGATACCATGATGATAGGTTACCCCTCTGTCCAAGAATCCAGAAAGCTGAAAGATTGTCTATCCAATTTTGGTAAAGCTTCAGGCCTAGAAACCAATGACCAAAAATCCCAGGTATTTTTTAACACCCCTTGGATCTCTAGATGAAATATTTGTCGTATATTGGGTTTCCATGAGACCTCCCTTCCATCCAAATATATGAGAATCCCCTTGGGGAATTCAATAGCTAAAAAGGGATCTTGGTTGGAGCTATTGGATAGCATGAAAAAAAATTTAACCAACTGGACCTTGAGGCCCCTCAACTTGGCGTGTAGATTGGTCCTAATAAAATCAGCCCTATAGGTAAATCCAACTTATCTCTTTTCTACCGTGGTGGCTCAGAAGAAAACTCTGATAGATATAAAAAATATGCAGTGGGAATACTTGTGGAGAGAAGATAATGAATGATGGAAATGGGCTCTAATAAAATGGAAAATGGTATGCACACTTAACCACCATGTGGGATTAGGCTCAATCGTCATCCCCTTGGGATCAGGCTCAATCATCTGGAAGGAAATATGCAATTATTTCTCCTTAATTCGGAATGGCCACTCATGGAAAGTGGGGAATGGGTCAAATGTAAGAATAGGTGTTGATCCTTGGCCAAACAGTTAGCTCAACCATATCCTACCTCCTCAGTTAGTCCATCTCCTCCAGTAAAATGGCCTCTTCCTCCTAAATCTGATTGTTGATCCAGCTGCCACTAGCCTATGGAAACAAGGGGTGGATGGGATGCAGGGAGGTCGAGATCCCACCTTAGTGGGCCCAAGAATGGAACAGGTTCATCACAGCACTCTGACACTCCCAAATCAGACTCATGGACATAAAAGATGAGTTGGTCTAGGAACATACTGCTCATGGAATCTACACCCCAAAAACAGGATATCAGCAGCTCTGTCTAACCACCTTCCAAAATGAACCTAAATGGTGGTATCCAGGCATTTAGAAGCTTAAATTCCCTTTGAAAGAAAAATTTCTCATGTGGTGCACTCTGAATAATAAAACTCCGACCTGGGAAAAAATGAAGAAAAGATCCATAGATTGACCATGATGGTGTTCATTATGCAAAAACAATGAGGAATCTGTCAATCATCTTTTCCTAAATGTTCCTTTTTCTTCCCTGTTTTGGTAGCAGTTGCAATCAATGATAAATCAAAGATACATGTGGACTAGACCCTCACTTGAAGATGCTTGGAAATCCTGGATCAATACCCCTCATCTATCCCATTTAAAATATCTCCCACTTATTCACATATGGGAAGTCTGGATTGCTTGAAACTAAGAAATCTTCAAAGATAAAGCCTCTTCTCCAGATGTCACAGCAAAGCAAGGCTTGGATATCCTCTTTTTCCCACAAACAAAGGATGCTCCATCGGTAAGAATCATCATAGAAGAACAGCTATACCACAACATTCCCTGGGCCTTCTTAGATGGAGCCTCCTAGAACCTTGTCTGTGGGGGTGGTGCTACCCTCCACATAACCTAAAACCACCACTTCCAGATCCAAATGGTCCTTGGATCTGCAGTAAAACTATATAGAACTTATGGAAACTATAGTCAGTTTGCGGTTATAACCAACGGTATGCAAAAGCATACAAATATTGTAAAGACTCTTTTGATTTAATATAAACAACAACTTGTTTCCCTTGGGAAAAAAATTACAATATCGAGAAGCCAAATAGTAAACATATATAGAGAAGCCAAATAATAAACAATTTAGTATTATTTTTTTCAATGTGGTTCACATCCCCAAATAGGGGTTTCTACGTTCATGGGAAGAATTCCAAGGGGGGCCACCTCAAGGGGACTCACCCCGTGAGATTCGATTACAGATACTAACCATGTGGTAACAACAAGTGAGGCCCTAACATATCTATGCATAACCACCTGGGTATTTGACCCCGAGACCTTCTGTTTAAAACACATAGCTCTCAACCACTAGAGCTAACCCATTGGGCTTAATAAACTATTAGTAAATGGGATTAACTATTGAAAATTGACGGATAAATAGTTGTCATTTTCCATTTTACACGTCAAAGTACTGTCACTTTATAAAATTAAACCTCATTAATAAAGTGTGAATTTTAACTTCACCTGTTATTTTGAAGTGCATTTTTATTTTTATTTCTATTATGAAAATTTTGATTTTTTTCATGGTCTCGTTGTCTCTTTGTGTTAGGTAAATTTGACTCAACCATGGTTTTTGGGGCCCATGATATTTGGTTTCCCATTTTATTGCTTGTGAAGAAGCCATTTTAAACGTTTCGAGGATAAGCATTCTTTTGCATTATGTGCATGGTTTGTTTAGTCATTATGTTTATTATTATTTTGTTGTTTATTATTTTTGTAAATTTTGTATTATTGTATTATTTGAGGCAAGATCCAAGAATTCAATGTTTCATGTAGTTATTATAAATGTTATTTAAAAAAAAATCAACTATTATGATGATAGGTAAAATCAAGACTTATTCGTCAAATGAAAGGCAATGTTAAAATTAAAACGTCATATACAAATTTATTGACGTGCAAGGTAGCACGTCAAATTTCAACAATGATGGGATCCACATTTTTAACTTGTAAAATGAATAAATAAATATATGGAATCAAGATATGTTGATGAATCATTCAAAGAGATGGTCATTGCCATAATGTTTTTTCCTTCGTTCATGAACTTCAATTTTGCATTAGTATTTTACCAATATAGAATAGACTTATTTTAACCCTTGTTTTAATATTCACAAATCGATTTGACAATAATATCTTTTGTTATTATGCTTGTGTTTTGTCATTGTCCATTTTGCAAGACTTGAGTGAGACAAATGAAGATAGTTCACACACCAATTGGGTGTGTTGCTAGGTTGTGACTTTAAGATTAGATTATTATTAATACTACTTGTGATTTCATAATGATGTCAAGAAACACATGTTATAACAAACCTCATATTTTATTTCCTGTGTTGTATCATTTTTTTCATCATACTCATTCTTATCTCTTTATATATACATATGCACGCGCTAAAGCATATACATGTTTTCTCAAACTAATAGAAATGCACTATATCATTAATAAATATGAACAACACCTTCTTACATGTATACCATGCATTTGCCTTAAAATATTTTCCATAAAAGTTTGTTGAATAATTTGCCCTCTATAATGGAGTTATTAGATAATCAAGTTGTGGAATCTGTGATTTGGAAGGAGGTGTTGGAAACCTTTAATGTGGTGGTTGTGAAACATCATGTATAAACCTAGAAGGAAGTGAATTCTTAAAAGAAATGATTTGTTTGATATAAAATTTAAAACTAACCCTCATCTTCTAACACATTAAAATAATCAAGAGACATATAAATTTACTCTATTTTTACACTATACATAATTTACTTTCTACATATCTCCATTCAATTATGCCTAATCATAGTATCAAATATCGATGTGGTTGACATGTCTAAGATACAAAAAACTCTCCAAACTTGATCCTAGAACTAGTATCGTCAAGCAAAAGGTCTTACTACATTGCTTCACAAAAAATACAAACCCATGCAAGGGAGTAGCATGTTCTTGAAAACCCAGAACTAAAAACAATGAAAACTTACCAAGCATGGTAGAAATTTTTTATTTGCAGTATTTAAGGTCTTATCACAATCATAAATTATTTTCTAAGAATAATTTACTTCGATTACAAATGCATTCCAATTTAAAAAATGCACATGCCATAAGTTGTGGTATTTATGTTCAACCATTGGTAGAATTTATACTTCAGCTAGCTATTTGGAACCATATTCTCTAAGATCCTTCTCCATCAGGTGGTTGTTATTATTATGAGATGAAACTTGGAACAATAAACAAAATCCCCTCTAAAAAGATACTCGAAGTTAACATCCTGAAAGAAAAATACCTTAATATATTCCCACACAAAAAACATAGGTTCATGAAGGTGAGGGGCATGCTCTTGAAGGCCAACATTCAAAATACCACTAACAAATCATAATAGTGTAATTTATCCCCTTTCCAAAATATTAGCATAGCATGCAACCGAGTAGAATGAAATTGCAAGAAACCCCACAAAGTGAAATAGAAACATTTGGTTTAGTATTGAAGGTCTCATCCTTGTCAAAGTATGATGTTGGCAGAGGGATTTTTCCAAGTTGGTGAAATTTGGCAGCAGTTAATGTTAAAGTCTCCAAAGTGACATGTTCCCCTCTTGTCGGACATTTTTGTCCATTCTTGTGTTGATGATAGTTCTCTCTCTTTTGAGCTCATTGTCTCACCCAACCATTGAAATACCACCTAATCCTCCTCATTAAGAATATCCCCAATGGTCACATATTTTATACAAGTGAGGTATGTATAGGAACCATGGGCATCATTTATTGGTCTTTATGATGAGTGAATCAAGGCGAAGTGCAACAAAGTAAGGTGTACAATATGGTTTGGTTTCAATTCCAACAATATCCTCTATCAATCCTTCTCAATGGGTCCCCACTAGGAGGAATCATGAAGGGCCACCTTATCAAGGAGGAATCTCTTCGAGTGCCACCTTATCTCCAACAAAAAAAATATCTAGTTAACATGTATGCATGGATTCTATTATGAAAGTGTGTTTGAAGATGTAGGAATAAAAACACCCATGTACCTTAGCAAAAGGTGCGTGCAAGAGAAATGGTAACTACCAAGTCATCTAATAGACACGTGGGTAATCACCATAACTTAATAGGAAGCTTCCCATAACTTAGATGACATATCACAATGAATGAAGCCCATGAGATAGAAACCTAGGTTCTAAAATATTCCTTTTGTTTCTTTACACTTTTATTAGAACACTAGGGCCTCCAATCGCTAGAGGAGAGAAGTATTATATGTTTATGGAAAAATATAATTACTCTTGTACTTTGCAAGCCATCCATTCTTCACAAAATAATTAGTCTCAAAGGAACAATTGTATGTCGTGGTAGTCACCCTCAAGGAAATAATAAAGATTACTACTAATTGAGTTGACTAAAACTATGATGGAAAAATGTACATGCAAAGAAAACTAGATATGTTGGTTGCCAAAATTTATTTGAATTTTCAGGAGTGCTCTCCCTTGGTGACAATTAGTATATTAGGAAAGGAAGTCATTCCTTTAACACTTATTAGGTCTATGTTTAATGTAAAATGCAAGGGGTGAAGCAATACGATGGAGCATAAGGGAATTACTCACTTGCCTCCAAATATATCACATGGAAAACTTCATGGGAAAACTTCATGGAAAACCATGGAAAAGTAGGAGGAGCTTCTCATATTTGGTATAGTTACTGAGTGTTAGTTCACCATTCATTTAGGAAAAGGTGTCCATAACCATATGTTTTCTTAATGTGGTGGAGAATTGTGACTAACTAATTAATGCACTCTTACCATAGTGGAGTGTTGAGAATACAATGCTTAACATACGACTCTATTGCTTTAAATGATTTTAGAGATCCACACAAGATGGTCAATATATATATTACATGTTTTTTTTGCACTAATCCAAGTACAGACTTACACTCTTCTATGCAAATAGTTACTAGCTAGCAATAAGCATTGAGTGTTTGAATGTTCTAGAAAGCACTTTGTTAGTAGTTGGATCTCAAGCAATTAAAATCCAACAACCAGCAAAGCAGCCAATTAGATACAACTCACGTGAAAAATATAGTGCCCACCCAATACAACATTTATGACTAGGATATATAGGGAAGGGACTCTAATAAGTAAAACTTTATGTAACTTAATTCTTCATATTTGATTTATGTGTCCTTGGAGTGGCTCACATGGATCCATGTCTAGATATGACACCATTTAATGTAATGATGCGTGTCCCAAAAAAATGGAAACATAAGGACCATGCGGCCAGAAGGAAACCCCAACAATCATTCAAGTGTGTCCATGGAAGAGGCCTATCCTTTTATAAATAAAATGGCAAAACGTGATTCTAAATCAAGAAAAGTAAGGACGATGTGAGTCCATGGAAGAGGCCTATCCTTTTATAAATAAAATGGCAAAACCTGATTCTAAATCAAGAAAAGTAAGGACGATGTGGGAAGAAAGAAACTCCAACCATCATTAGGTAACGACGATGTGGGAAGAAAGAAACCCCAACCATCATTCAAGCGTGTGAAATATGGAAATGGCTGACCACAGAAACAATGGCTAAACGTCATGATTCTCTCTCTCTATATATAGCCACACAATTTGGTTTATTCTCATCCATAAATCATTTCCTTTATTTTCATTCAAACACACAATTTGGTTTATTCTCATCCATAAATCATTTCCTTTATTTTCATTCAAACTAGCATATTGTCTGATCTGAAAGAGATAGGAAGTCGAAGGTTGTTTAAAAAGAGAAGAATACTCTACTACGTTCTTTGTTTCAGAGTTTCACATGGCAAACGATGGGCATACAGGTGAAAGCGTCTATAATGTTAATGATGCAGGAAACATATCGAAGAAACAGTGCATACTTGAATAATATGACGATACAAGATCAACATCAAGTCCTAGGCCCATATGGATATAATCAGGCCACATGGTACCCTGGTGCCGCGGGTAATATATTGAATTTGCAGCCGGATTACTCATATCCCATTCCACCGCCTACAACGACTATGAACATGACTATGAAAGACTATTATTTCAACGAATATGATGGTTATTACTATTATTATCATCCACCCACTGATGGATTTTATCCATTGCAATCACAATCACAATTCCACGTACATTCTAGTGGCGGACATTCCAGTGGAAGGAATAGTAATAGTCTTCAAGAAGCAGGGAGAGGGCGAGGCAGAGGCAGAGTGTTGAGGGACAATAATTATAATAAAAATACATCATTGCCCCAAGTTATGGGCAACATCGGAGAACTATTGATGAGAATGAGAATCAATGAGGGCGAAAGTTCCAGCCAACTTGAAGGCCAAGGCCGTGTAGAACAGGTCGAGCATGCAAATGTAGATGTAGTTAGCAGAAACTATTCGAATGCCAAGTTTTTGTTATGTAGTCTAATAGTAGGGAGAATGTGGTAAGTAGTATTAAACATAGCGTGTGGACGAGAACCCACAGGGGAAATAGAATACTAAATGCAGCTTACAGAGAACCCCATCATGAGCACAATGTAAATGCTATTTTCTTATTCTTCTCGGTAATCTTATAACTTTCCTCCTGAATACTTATTTTTTTCATAAATTGGTCCAATATCTAATCTTTTCATTGCTTGTGTATTGCATTAACATAATCAAATTATGAATCTAAAGGCCCCAAATTTGGGTGCGAGGACATGCAGGTGACAGTAACCGGGAATTTCTGCGGCGTGACTGAAATGGACGGGCCCCTAGATTTTGAAGTGTGGGCAGGTTGTTGGGATCGCGATTGGAAAGGAAAATTTCAGGTGAAATGGCACACAATAAAGGATGTGCCCTACATTCAATTCTAGCATATAACTTTTAATAATGCTGAAAACCCTAACAAGATATCGATTATATGTTGTCCAGAAACCCAACGTGTACTTAAATATTGTTCATTCCATTTCTAAAAGTATTTTGCTTCTCCTCATCGAATTAGATTAGAAAATGGGAATACAATAGAGTATAAGATTAGATTACAATATTGATGAATGACTCTGTGATTAATGATATCTGTCGATTGGGAATACACTTGCATTCAGGTGGAATTGGAGAAAGGTGTGAAAATGCTGAACATATTTGACAAATATGTTTCGACAACATCTTTGTTGGATGATGTATCTAAATCCACTGCATCAGCATAAAAACAGCAGTCACTGCAACCTCTATTTCCTTCTCCTTCGGCACCACGTCAACAAGAACAAGAACAACCAGAGGAAGAGCAACCAGAGAGAAACGAAAAAGACAAAAAAAATGTAAGAAAGAATGGGTGTGAACTGTACAGAGCTTGCTTCCACATAAATACCAATGAAATGAAACAAGACCAACAGATTGTGAACACCGAAGAGACTATCCAATTGACTGCACAAGAGATTAATATTGAGAATAAGGTGGCTACCAAATGCGACACTGATAAAGATCAACATATTCATATGGAAACGTGCATGAAGCCACCAATGACAGAGGAGACGCATGTGGAAACCAATGAAAAGTCTGTAGTAGACACTGATGCGACTACACAAGTGATGCGACTACACAAGTGACTAACAACAATGTTGGTGATAACAACCAAAAAAAGACACCACCCTCAACTATTTAATACATAATTTTAGTTTTAGAGTCATGCTCATCTATGTTTTTTTATTTCTATTTTATATAATTTTATTTTTTTATTATTCTCTGCCTTGGCAGGGATATACATAATTTTTTTAAATAAAATATTTTGAAAAATAAAAATAATTATAAAAAAATTGAAAATAATTCTTAGTGGAAAGTAAATACTTTGTAAATGGTGTTAGCTTAACCAAAACAAAATATATTGATTTGATCCTAAACCTACATAGGATTCCATTGTGTGCTTCATAGATCCATGTTGAAGATGAATCTATGCTAGTTTTAATTTTGTAATAATATAGAAAGACAATGAAAATCATTTATTACCTTTATGATTGTTGTTATGTTAATGTTTTATATATTCTTTGAAAGCAAAACAAAAAATAGTGTCTTACCTTGAATTGTAATTAATTAATAAAAAATAGTTTTTAAAACTACTCATTGTTTTATTTTAAATAATGTTTCATTATTAAAAAAATAAAATCCTCACAAGCATATAAACATCAACTACTTCCTACTTACTCAGACATGTTGCAAATAAAGGGTAGTTATTGGTAGATGTTGCAAGTAAAAGTAAAAGTGCTGTCATGGACACATACATATGTTTCCATAACATATGCGTCCATACATTTAACTTTCAAACATGTGTATGGGAAAATATTTTTTCTTAAATGAGTCAATGTTTACCATCCTATGGGCCAAGAACACAATTAAAATAATCAATGGTGGCATTCTTCCAATGGATCGTTAAAGGGCACAAATTTTTGAAGAGAAGGGAGATTTTAGACCTTGTTGTGTGCTACCGGTTGGAAATTCATGGGAGATATTTTAGTAGTTGTATGTTTCCATTTAAGTTATAAGCTTCTCATTGGGTTGGTTCTGATTATAGGTAGCGATATATTTCTCTGTTTTGGTGGTTCATATAATGTTTTTGGTGTGGATTCGAAATTTGATTAGAACCATCGGGCACGGATTCATAAGATTTTACACAAAACCCAATTCTACTGTGTATCATATTTCATTAAGAATAAAAGGATGTTAAAACGATATTTTTTTATTGGCTTGAATCTGCCACATGTTTTTCGGAAATATTATTGGTGAATCCATGGATATGGATAACACTTTTCAATGAATGTTATGCAATTAAGTCCCAAAATAGAATAAACAGAGTAGAGGCAAAAGAAAGTAATCAACGCCTTAATAATGAAGAACATAGATGAATATCTTCTTCCTATATGTAGGAGGAAAAGGTGTCCAATAAAAACTAATAGACCCATTGATAGACCCAAGCCGACATCAATAATATATAATGCACCACAATATAGTGGGTAATGTGGCATCATTAAGGGATTAGCATTCCCATCCCCTTCAAATGTCCTCAATGCTAAAGTAGGTATTGATGTTGGTGTATAAAGGAATCGTCTTCCCATGCTGAATATTTTGGGGTTAGGTTGTTCCATTTAATGATATACTTTGGAATTGATTGATTTCAATGTTCTCTTGTTCTTCTTTCAAAGATAGTGATTCTTTCAGGATCCAATATAGGTTTTCCTTCCTCATCTGCAAGTTCTGGTAATATTGTTTGAACTAGTAGCTTGTCACCAATTGCCTTCTTTAAAAATGAAACCTGGAAAATTGGATGGAACTATGAAGATGTAGGCAGTTTGAATTTGTAATCCATACTCCCAATCTTCTATAACACCTTATATGGGATGTAGTATTGAGATGATAATTTATTATCCTTTCTTAGTGCATTAATCTACCTTAGTATCATTGTAATATACCCAGTAGACATTTTCATTTTCCTTGTGCTTATGTTGCATGGTCTAACTTAGGATATACTGGTCAATATTGGTCTAATAGGTGATTTTTGGCTCATTAATTGATAGCTGAGGCACTCAACTTTGATCATTATGCCATCCAAGCGCCTACATTAATTGCAAACCACTTCCATGTTTGACTAGGTATGCTAGTGTGTGAATGTGGTTGTTAACTTGTTTTGTGGTATTCTTGGGCATTTATTCGATCCTAGATACTCTCCCACTCACTCGTGTGTTCTCCCATGCTTAGCCTTCCATCATTTATGACCAAGGAATTCTCCTTACATCTTCACACATGTTTACACATGGATTTGTGACTGTTTGGTTAGGTTTGGGATCCTATTGGTCAACCTAGGGGGGTTTAGGGGTCAAATCCTATCGTGACACTTGTATGCATTCACATGGCCTCCAAGGACTCACAAATTTTCCGCAATGTAT
>LPNX010009952.1:7427-35911 GCA_001517045.1 Pseudotsuga menziesii | reverse complement strand
TTATAAGAAAACGTGCCAAAATAATTTTTTGTGAGTTGGAATTCAAGAACCAATAGAATTTCAATAAAATAAGTCAACCATAATGGTTGAATTGGCATATTNATTATTTTATTATTTTAACTATTATTTTATTATTTTAACTATTATTTTATTATTTTCCTTAGGAGGCCCATTTTAGACCCCAAAATTCCTCTAATGAAATATGTACTATACACATCTACAATATGTGTTGTAATATAATGATCATTTATTAGCACCATTCACATGTGCTATTTCAGTCTCTTTTGTTGTTTTCTTGCATATTTTTTCAAATACTTTGATTGTGAATGTTGATCTAGATCCTAGATCTCATTGTGAAGCAATTATCACGTGGTATCAGAGCTAGTTGGACCTACAAACAAATATAGAGGGGTTTGATTTGCTATTTAGGGAATATTTCCAGAAAATATTAGTGTTTGCATTGCAGGTTCTACAATGTCTTTGTCACAGGTTGCGCAAGAAGGATGGAGAATACTTGTCTATTTCTTACACCATTAAAATAATTTGAATGGAAGGCCTAAATGGTGATCCATCTAAGGTCAAAATTCCTGTATAGAGTCACCATGGGGAATGACGTTGAACCCAACTCTGCAATAGAGAAAGCTAAGTACTTCAATCGAATTGATGAAGCTTTTGGAAATCTTTTCCTCAAAATTTCAAGGGATCTCCTCATTTGTGTAGAAATTATTGGCACACCCAATTATGTTTGGATCAAGCTTGAGTCACTATTTGGGAAGACTGATGAGATGAGAGGCCATCATCTTGAGAATGAGATAATATCCCTGATCCCATCTCACTATGAGACCATTTAAGAATTGTTTACCAAGTTTAAAGTGCTAGTACTTCAAATAAAAAAGTGTGGCGTAGAGAATAAAGAATATTAGCTTTGCTTGTCCATCCTTTCTAAGCTAGGGCCTGAGTATTATGTGTATGTTTTGACATTCCACTCAAGTAAACTTACAACTAGAAATTGGAGGATGATTGCACTATCAAACTTCATGGAGTCTTTGACACAAGATCAAGATAAGCTCCTACAAATGTGTACCATCAAATCCAAAAAAGAACAAGCCCTTGTTGTTGGTGTATCAAATCAAGCCAAAGGAAAGAAGAAATATTTGAAGCAAAGAGAGAAAGAGAAGAAGTAGTCAAGTTCAAAAAGCTCCATTTCTACTAATGGGAGTTCGAGATCCAGGAGGAGAAACAAAGAGAAAGAACCACATGTGGTTATTGCAGAGGTTCACCTGTTGAAATATATTTCTTCAGAAATAATATGGACATAATTACCAAATTCCTTAAGGAGAATGATATTGATCTTCCAGAATTTGCAAGAGGATGGGAGCGCAATCTAGGAAGTGATAAGCCCGAGCATGCATCGAGTGCATGGGTAAAACCCATTTCTGATATATCTATTTCTAATGGCTCTATTTTTTATTTACCTTCTAATCTATCAAAATATGGAGCATCTATCCCTTCCTTGGAAGAAACCCCAATCAGTTCACCAAAGCTTCCTTCCAAAACTAGTCATTTTTTTGTAGTTTCTGATGTGTCTTCTGAAATCTCTTTCCCAATCTAATCAAATAGATATGTGTATACACAAGCATGGGTGGAGAAAAAGTATACTTAATGGAAAGGTACACCATATAGTTTTTCCTTGGTGAGTGTCAATTGAACCTTCATTTATATCTTGGTTTCGTGATGACCACTGTTGGGTAAAAATTATCACTAATTAATTTACCTTCAATTAATTGTCAACCAAGATACATAAACTTCGAGCTGCTACACCATATGTGCGGGCAAAGTAGTTTCAATGCTCATGCTAACAGTAATTTAGTCTACTCACAGAAAAAAAACAAAATGTAATTGATGGAACTATTACTCTATTGAATGACCAATGCTAAGAGTTATTAGGTCTGTCCTAAAGAAAAGAGAATCAGCTTGCTAATCCCTATCTTACAGTATACAACACTGTCAAATTCAATGTAACCTACAGCAACCTTAAGCTACAGCAACCTTCCAAATCAATCATCGATCTATACTAAGCTACAGCAACCTTAAGCTATGCTAATTATGATCTATTCTTCAAAGCAAGCAGCCTAACAAGTAAATAATTTATTAGAGGAAAATCCTAGTTCCAAACTTACCTATAGAATGAATATGCTGAGTCAATATTAATGACCTTATATTGTATCTAAGATTCCAACCATTAACCCTAAAGAATCTGATGCTGCAATTTATATAAACACTTATCAATCTCAAACAACTACTAAAATGAAATCTATCTCTTCTTAACCCTAAATCATTCACAACAGTTAAAAAAATGAAATTTGGATTTGCTGCTAATGTCAAATATATTATACCTGCGTTCTATGCACACAAAAGAATATTGGAACTACTCAGAGAATACACACTCACTCTCATTTGCATGTACTATGAGACTCATATTCAAACCCTATGATTCTTTTCCTTAATTCCATTCAACACCATGAAGTAAACAAAAGCATGATTCCAATCCCTATATAGCCAATCCAAAATATTGTTTGAAAAACCTTAGATACTCTATAAGCTAAGATCTTTAAACCCTCTGCTGATTCAATAAGTACTGCAAATTATTTCAAATTCTTTAAGATCGACACAATACAATCCTAGAATACTCCACAGTCTTGTAAACTCGACAGCCACAAAGAGTTTTAAACAAGTATTGTAGCCATTCAATAATTGATATCATGCTGGAAATAAAATAAGTATGGAATCCAAATCTACTTTTAGTCCTCTGTTAACTTGATCCTACTGCAAGCCAAATATAATCAAATTCATCATAAACATTGTAATGACAGCGAACTAGTTCTGTGTAAATATGAATCTCATTTCCAAATCACAAGTGAATGAAGCTATTGGAATTCATCTACAGAAAACAGTCTTAAAAGAGGTAATATAACTTTACTTACAGCAAAGGAAAACAATAATATGCATAGATGGTGAGTGTTGAAGGTGGGCCCTGCCTTCAACGCTCACAAGTCTGAAATCAAAGCCTTAAAGAGATAAACGCTTGATCAATTGACAAAAACAGAGTTTACAATGTCTTCCCCTGTATATCTCCTTCTAAGGATTTATTTATACATGGATAGATGGACAAGATCCATCCCAAAATTCAGAAATTCATGCAACTACCCAGAAAACGGCCAACACCAAAATCTGGAAAAACCATGTCTGTTCCGGAAAGGATTTCTCCACATTCATTCAGAAATTATGAAATTTCCCATGGTTAGGGGTAAATGGGGCCATTTGTGAAGTGGGTTTCGAACCGTTTTGAACAATTCCCAACTGATTGCTCAGAAATTGAGCTCGAAATCAGGTTCCTAATCAATGACGGGAATGCCACTTTGAGCAATTGACATCCTCAGAACAACACTGGATAACTGCACCTGCGTCCTGGAAGCGATTGGAAATCAAACAAGATGTTATCCTGAGCAATAAAATCCCCCAAATCTCTGTAACAGTCGACATACACTCCTCAAGTGTCGAGACAAGCGTTGAATCGAACAGCCAAAAGACCACTGCATGAAAGAAATAAAGATTTATTAATTGACCAATTATTAAATGAAAACTAAAGGTTTCATTATATACATAAAAACAAAGCAGAATAATAAATAAGCAATTAAAAAGTCACTTACCAAAGCACCTAGCAATGTTGATCTTCAAAAGGCATAACCATGCACAAAACAACACTAAATAAAGCTGATTATTACTTGGTTTCATGAGACTTGAAACTAGAAAATATAGTACTGAACAGTCAAAATAGGAGGCCAACATCTCCCCCAGACTGAAGATCTTGCATGTCCCTATGCAAGAAAGTTTTAGACAGACAAAATTGGAAACTCAAAGTAGATGATCAATCTTTGGACCCAACTCCAGAAACTGAGGCTGAAGTATTAAACAAGACTTGAACTTGAGGAGGAGATGGAGCAGTTTGTTGTTGTACACTAATCAGTTGTTCAAACTGTTTATCCTTTTTCTTTAACTGTTTCCTGAGACTACGATTAGACCCTGTAACCTCATCAACTAGAGTTTGTAAGGAAGCTACCTTAGCCTTTAAAATTGCATTTTCCTGCTTGATAAACTGATCCAGCCT
Source organism: Pseudotsuga menziesii (assembly GCA_001517045.1). Taxonomy (NCBI): domain Eukaryota; kingdom Viridiplantae; phylum Streptophyta; class Pinopsida; order Pinales; family Pinaceae; genus Pseudotsuga; species Pseudotsuga menziesii. Next base: position 31,743 of record LPNX010009952.1, on the reverse strand, counting down.
AACATACTCCTGTAATTTCTTTGTCAACTTAAAATTTCTCTGCCAGAAGTAATCAATTCCCTGAGCTGAAGTATCTGACCTATGAGATTTAGCAGAATTCGGACCTGATTTGGAAGGTGATGCTTTAGCATATTTTAAACTAGATTTTGAAGGTGATGTTGACAATAAAGGTTCATTGACAGGACTTGGTATTGAAGAATGATGATGAGAACCATGAGAATCAGAATTATCATGGGAAGAAGAAGCAGTGGACTAGGACAATTCAACATGCACAGGCTCCTTACCTTTGGATTCCCTTTTCCTCTCTTTAACATCCATGCTACGAGTAAATATTCGATTGGGTGAAGTAAACAAATTTTCATGACCCTTTTCTCCCCCAGACTGAGAGCTTACATGCTTCCCCTTAGATACTGGAGACTTCTTTGTATGGGATGGGTCAACCTTCTTACAACTCTTAACAGCTGGTTCCTGAGGATGACTGATTTGATGTTCAAAAATATTGACAGAGGAGGATTTATCCACTAGATCAGGGATACAAGGCTCACATGGTTCATTCCCCAGGGATGATTTAAGATGAGAATTGGACAGCTCATATACAAATTGCTCCCATACCCAATCCTTCTTCCTTAACTCAGCTAAAATGAGCATTTTGATAAGTCCATGATGGTAGAGACTATGAGTCGTATTCTCTAGGCTTTTTCTAACTTGTGAAGCCATATTACTCAAGCTCTTCCAAAAATAAAATGGAAAATTGAGAAGCTTACCGAACTCAAAGTGAGCTAGCAGACGAAAATGACAAGCTTTGTAAGTAGAGAATCGGCCTTCACAGGTAATCAGCTTGGTGATGATCATTAAGGAATTGTGAAATTCATCTCTAACCCAGAGCTTTGAGAAGCCCTTTTCACCCTTCACGGCCAAAAATTCAGGTTTGAAGACACAGTCATAGTCTTTTCGTGGCAGCCGAAAATTCTTAAACCATCGATCCCCTGTGCGTGGGAGCCCTGTAGCCAATGCAATTGACTCCTATGTAACTGGAAAATCCAAGGACCCGACCTTGGCTGTGTGCCCGTCAAAACCTAAGGCAAATTGCAAGGAAACAACATCATCGTGGCCTTGTAAATTGGTTAAGAAAGAATGCCACCCAGCCCGAATAAACATCTCCTTGCATGCTAAAAACTCAGGCATAATTAATAACTTCCCATACTCCGAGGGTTCATGCCGGTTAAGCATCGTGGAGGACAGGAAAAGAGAAGACAACAAATTAACAGAGATCAGACAGTGAATTCGAAGACAATGGAGAACTGCATCATTCCTTCTCTCGTTGGAGATGGTGAAAACTAAAAACAGCCCGAAAGAATAATGGCAAAGGGTGGTAATGATAGTGGCAGACGTGGTGGAGAAAATCATTGTGAGCTGAGGCATGTACTTCCCACGTTGCAGGGAATTATGACCATATTATAACACGTTTGATTCACCGTAACCTCATGGCATGTTACGAGCCCCAATTGAAATATATCAATGTCATAACTTTTATTAAGGATGTCAAATTAATAATAAGGAAATAAAATATTGCCAAATGCCATAAAATGATTTACAAAGAAATGATGGGGTATCAATCTAAATAGATGACAAGGTTATTATAGTAATTCCACCACTTATCGAACTTTATATTAAAGGTAAAAGCGCTTGGTTTATAATAACAATCCTTAATTTATAACAATTAAGACTTATCCAAACATTCAACATTCATTACCTTTACCACGTAACATGCCAATTTTTAAATTTTTATTCTGGTACCCCATCTAGCACTTGATCCTACACTTCGGCCAGTCTAATATACAAAGGTATTTTCAAGCAGACAGGAGTGAAAAATAATTACCAGCATAGAAGTAATATTAAGGCTTTCTCCAAAATATAGCACTTGGATGAGTTGAAAAAGGAAAGTAAGATGGATTGAAAATTTGTTTTACCCCAACAATCTTGTGGCACAATTACCTCATTTCAAGGTTGCTGCTTCACCTATCAACACAGGAAACTGAGCTGAGTCATGAAACCAATTTTTATTAACAGTACAAAAAAACAAAATTAACTATAATTCATAGACAATCAATCTTACTCCTATATTCCAAACTTCAATCATGAGCACAGACTTCGTTCTCGTCATTCATATAGAACTTTTTCCACCAAGACATGTGCCTTAAAACATAAGACAAGAGGAGTACTAAAAGAATCCAATGGGCTACTGGCCCACTTGACTCAGCTTCACACAGGACAGTTTGAGTAGTGAAAATAAAAACTAGTACTGAAATTCACAGCTATGTTCATGGACTCAGAAAATATCAGGCATAAACCTTTTTTTTTCCTGCAAGGATCAGGTAACCAGAATTCAGAGCATCTAAAGATGATTATCAACTGGCTAGTACAAACAGTCTCCTTAAATTTTATTTAACCCACACATATGAGCTCTCTTTAACATTTACATAGGTACATTGTTCACACGGACAAGTATAGATGAGGATTTTTTAAAAGAGATATCAGAGTCAGAACCCACTGCCAGTAAGCCCGTTCAGTACTCTAGTGGGGTAAATGTGACATCTAAGAAGCTTCTTCCCCAAGAAGATTCTCCATTTCCAACAGGCCTGTTCAGTACCCTAATGGGTTTTCCTGTTCATACCACAGGTCGGTAACCGCTGCCAGCGGACCTGTTCAGTATCCCAGTGGGTTAACCTCTTACACCCATTTTCTATCAGAGGCCCTTGTCCCAAATTCATCTTAAAGATAAAGTTTATGATTTTCTCATGCATAGATGAGTGGGGGAGCAGCTCTGAAAACCATCTAGGAATGGGATGGCATCAAAATTGGAAGAGTGTTCTTAATACATGCCTGTAAATATTTGTCCAAATGAACAACTAACCTTTGTAACTGTATAGAGTGAAAGTCATGAAGTGGCTGGACAAAAAAATGTATACATATATGTGTATTTGATATTATGTAAGCCAATAGATAATAATCAACAGACGGCTCAGTCCTGGAGACCTTTTTCCAAAATGGTGCTTGATTGAATAATAACTCAATGCCCATAGCTGTTACTACGTAAAAAACAATATCCTCGTTCCATCTAGTGTGAAACCAAGTCAAGTGGCACTAGTAACCCATAAGTTCATAAGTAAAATCCGCTTTTGAAGCTTAAATCACTCGTGGAGGTAGTAAATGCCAGGTGGGGAAGCACTTGTATGAATAAAGAGGACAAGTCTGAAAAACCTAGAAGCACACATTTATTTACTTGACACAGGCATTCCAATTACCCAGTGAAACTCAAAAATTTAATTCAAAGTAACATAGTCCTTTGTAAAAATAATCAATGGCTGAAAATAGGAATAATAAAAAAAAACGTACCTTTTCTTTTAAAAAATCCCGAACTTCACTGAAGAGAATATCTGCATCCTTCAAAAAGAAACCTATTAATAATAATAATAATAATAATAAAAAACTCCTGTACATATATACAACGAAACAATTTCATTGGATGTTACTGCGAGAAAGTAGGGGATGAAGAAGTCATTTCTTCACCTACCAGCTCTAGTTCAGGTTGTTGACTCATATTATGAATGAATTCTTGCTCAGAAAGAGGTTTATGATATACCTTTAACCGATGTCCATTTATCACAAATGTAGCTTGTTCTTCATCTATTGTCCTTATATTGACAGAACCATTATAAAAAACAGTCACAGTTTCATATTACCCTCTGGAATTTTTCCTTTTTATAGGCTATGAGCTGTTGTTATAATAAATTTTCTAAAAGTATGGATTGGAGAGAAGGTATAAATTCTGGTTAAAGATCTTATCATTTTATTGAAAAGAAAGAAAAACAACTAAGTTGCATTAATTTCTAAACTAAACATGCAACTTTTTTATTTATATACATATTTTCCTATTCTACCTAAGAAGAAAGAAAACATTTCTATTCAAGTATAGGAATTCTTCCAATGTAACCAAGTGCGAAGTAAAATTAAAAATATACCTTTATCCTCATATGAAAAAGTTGTTGCAATGATTACCTGGATAAGCACAACCAACTGACTTACTTGCTTCTGCAACAAAAGGTGTTGAAGGAGGAAATGGTGTTGTAGTCTGGTTGCCTCTTGGAACCAACTTTCAAAGTAGTATTGGTACTCACCTTCTTTCCTCATATCATGTAGGTCCCCTTCTTCTGATTGATTGATTTCAGAAGTACATAGAGGATTTGCTGATACCTCCTCAATTTTCAGCTGCTTTCCATCGGATGTAATACCCAAGTTGTCAATTTCCTCTGCAATTTGGTAAGGAATGTCTTTTTGTGGCTCTTGGGACTTTGGTTCATTTGTTACATCAGGAGAGGTAGATAAACTCTTAAATGCTGTCAGTATGTGTTCTACCTGATCAGAAGAACTCCCAACTGCAGCTAGGATTTGAGAAAGTTTTCCCAAATTGATGGTTACTTCTGAATCCATTTTTGTCAGTTGTTTTGTTCATGTTTCGCACAAGGATCAATGTCTGGGGCTCTTATAGCACCCAAGTTTTTATTTTTATTTGGTTTATATGTGTTTTAAATGATTCTAGTCAATATTATCTACCACTAAAGACATATTTACGCCAATCAAACTTACGCCGCTCTTGCATAAAATAAAACACTCTTGAAATTAAATTGCAGAAAGTAAACACACCCAAACTTGCAAAAAGAAAAACACACTTGCATGAAATTAAATTGCAAGAAAGTAAACACGCCTTACAGGAAAGGTAAACACACTTTTGCAGCAAAATAAATCAAACATGTGAAAAAGCAAACACACTTACGAGAAGGAAACAACATGGATTTGGGGCAACCCACTAAAGTGGATGCGTCAGGCTGTTACACCATGGGAATCCCATAGTGAATTCGTCTTTGCGTCTTATCGTTTCCCCTCCACCTTGTTGTGTAATGTAAAGGAAAACTATCTACCCCTATCTACCTGAACTTCACAACCAACAAATTCGTAGAAAATGAGCAAAATACCAGCTTACCTTGGAGCAACTCCCCGGCAACGGCACCAAAATGTTAGGTAAAAATTATCACTAATTAATTTAACTTCAATTAATTGTCAACCAGGATACGTAAACTTCAAGCTGCTACACCATATGTGCGAGAAAAGTAGTTTCAATGCTCATGCTGACAGTAATTTAGTCAACTCACAGACAAGAAACAAAATGTAATTGATGGAACTATTACTCTATTGAATGACCAATGCTAAGAGTTATTAGGTCTGTCCTAAAGAAAAGAGAATCAGCTTGCTAATCCCTCTCTCACAGTCTACAACACTGTCAAATTCAATGTAACCTACAGCAACCTTAAGCTACAACAACCTTCCAAAGCAATCATCGATCTTTACTAAGCTACAACAACCTTAAGCTATGCTAATTATGATCTATTCTTCAGAGGAAGCAGCCTAACAAGTAAATAATTTATTAGAGGAAAATCCTAGTTCCAAACTTATTTACAGAATGAATATGCTGAGTCAATCTTAATGACCTTATATTGTATCTAAGATTCCAACCATTAACCCTAAAGAATTTGATGCTGCAATTTATATAAACACTTATCACTCTCAAACAACTACTAAAATGAAATCTATCTCTTCTTAACCCTAAATCATTCACAACAGTTAACAAAATGAAATTTGGATTTGCTGCTAATGTCAAATATATTATACCTGCGTTCTATGCACACAAAAGAATATTGGAACTACTCAGAGAATACACACTCACTCTCATTTGCATGTACTATGAGATTGATATTCAAACCCTAGGATTCTTTTCCTTAATTCCATTCAACACCATGAAGTAAACAAAAGCATGATTCCAATCCCTATATAGCCAATCCAAAATATTGTTTGAAAAACCTTAGATACTCTGTGAGCTAAGATCTTTAAACCCTTTGCTGATTCAATAAGTACTGCAAATTATTTCAAATTCTTTAAGATCGACACAATACAATCCTAGAATACTCCATAGTCTTGTAAACTCGACAGCCACAAAGAGTTTTAAACAAGTATTGTAGACATTCAATAATTGATATCATGCTGGAAATAAAAGAAGTATGGAATCCAAATCTACTTTCAGTCCTCTGTTAACTTGATCCTACTGCAAGCCAAATATAATCGAATTCATCATAAACATTGTAATGATAGCGAACTAGTTCTGTGTAAATACGAATCTCATTTCCAAATCACAAGTGAATGAATCTATTGGAATTCATCTACAGAAAATAGTCTTAAAAGATGTAATCTAACTTTACTTACAGCAAAGGAAAACAATAATATGTACAGATGGTCAGTGTTGAAGGTGGGCCCTGCCTTCAACGCTCACAAGTCTGAAATCAAAGCCTTAAAGAGATAAATGCTTGATCAATTGAAAAAAATAGAGTTTACAATGTCTTCCCATGTATATCTCCTTCTAAGGATTTATTTATACATGGATAGATGGACAAGATCCATCCCAAAATTCAGAAATTCATGCAACTACCCAGAAAACGGCCAACACCAAAATTTGGAAAAACCATTACTATTCCAGAAAGGATTTCTCCACATTCGTTTAGAAATTCTGAAAATTTCCCACTTATAGGGGTAAATGGGGCCATTTGTGAAGTGGGTTTCGAAGCGTTTTGAACAATTCCCAACCGATTGCTTAGAAATTGAGCTCGAAATCAGGTTCCTAATCAATGACGGGAATGCCACTTTGAGCAAATGACATCCTCAAAACAACACTGGATAATTGTTCATGCATCTTGGAAGCAATTGGAAATCAAACAAGATGTTATCCCAAGCAATAAAATCCCCCAAATATCTATAATAGTCGACATACACTCCTCAAGTGCCGAGGCAAGCGTTGAATCGAACAACCAAAAGACCACTGCATGAAAGAAATAAAGATTTATTAATTGACCAATTATTAAATGAAAACTAAAGGTTTCATTATATACATAAAAACAAAGCAAAATAATAAATAAACAATTAAAAAGTCACTTACTAAAGCACCTAGCAATGTTGATCTTCAAAAGGCATAACCATGCACAAAACAACACTAAATAAAGCTGATTATTACTTGGTTTCATGAGACTTGAAACTAGAAAATATAGTACTGAACAGTCAAAATAGGAGGCCAACAACCACTTAATGACAAAGTAAAATATCGATCGATTCCTCTTTCCTTTTTTGGTTTCCTGATATCCACTTAATGGCAAATATAAAGATCGCCTAATCCTTTCCCCCGATACACCTTACACTACTGTTTGACATTACCAGGTCAACATTACAGTGAAAGAAGAATCAACCAACACTCATAAAACATATATTGTATCCTAGACCATAGAAAATTAGAGGAGGATGGCTACATGTATACATAAGAGTGGTTGGAGACAACGTATACTTAATGACCAAGAAAACAATATATGTTTTTCTTGGGAAGTGTTATCTTATCCTTATTTTATATCAGGCTTTCATGATCATCACTTAATGACAAATTAAAAGATCGATCGATCCTTGTTTCCTATTCTGGTTTCCTATTGTATAATTAATGACAATGATAAATATGATCCGGTCCTTTCTCCATATATACCTTACACTACTGCTTGGAATTTTTGTGTAAACCTTAAGGTGAAAGAAGTATTGGTTGACACTTCTAAAACATACCTTGTTTCCTAAACGATACAACATTAGAGTAGGATGAATAGATGTACAAATAATCATGGTTGGAGACAATGTATACCTAATGACCAAGGAAACAATATATGTTTTCCTTGTGGATTGTGGGAAGTTCCTTGTTTTAATATTTGGGGTCCTGATACTCACTTAATGACAAAGGAAAAGATCAGATGATCCTTCTTTGCTTTTCTAGTTTCCTTAAATCCACTTAATGAAAAAGGAAAGGATCGACTAATGCTTTCCCAGGAAACACCTCACACTGTTATCTAGCACTACCATGTCAACCTTATGGTCAAACAAGGATCAACTGACACTCTTAAAACCATAGTAGTATAATTTGGTCATATTGACATTTTGTGTAAGTAAATTACGAACAATTCAGTATCCATTGAACATTTGGTGTAGGTCTAATACGAGTATGTGATCCTACTAACCGACCACTAAATTTTGAAAACTAATTTAAAAAAAACAAATTTTAATTTGGTGAACACTATAAAATAAAAATAACATTTAATTTAATACTTCATAAAATTCATTCAATTATTCATTAGTTAATTCAAAATCCTTTTATTGTAAGTAGTGATAAGAATTTCTTTACTTTCTTATGTTGTGTCTCTAGAATTCATCACATCCCATCATGTTGAGTTTTTTTTTAAAGTAATTTAGGTTGCAAATTTTATGTCTAAAAAGAAATTATTATTATTATTATTATTATTTTAATGTTTGATTCATACTTATTTAAAAAAAAAAATTTAAATAAAGAGATGTCTCATGTAAATATTTCTAAGAAAATTGTCTCAATTTCATAACGATAATTAAATTTCCTACGAGATCAAAATAGATTACATCCTCTTCCATTTTTTCATCTAAATTTGAATTTTTTCAACTAACGGGTCATATTTTAACGAGGTCAACATACAAATGAAATGAAACAAGACCAACAGATTGTGAAAACCGAAGAGACTATCCAATTGACTACGCAAGAGATTAAGATTTAGAATAAGGTGGCTACCAAATGGAACACCAATAAAGCTCAACATATTCATATGGACACCTGCATGAAGCCACCAAAGACAGAGGAGATGCAAAGACAGAGGAGATGCACTAGTCTTAGTCTCATGTGGAAACCAGTGAAAAGTTTGTCGTAGACACTGATGCGACTACACAAGTGACTGAGGACAACATTGGTGATAACAACCAAAAAAAGATGCCACCCTCAACCATTTAGTAGATAAATTTAGTTTTAGATTCATGCTAATCTATGCTTTTTTTTTTATTTCTATTTTATATATATTTCTATTTTTTATTATTCTCTGCCTTGGCAGGGATATACATAATTTTTCTACCATTTTTTTTTAAGTATTGTAAACTTTTTTAAATAAAATATTTTGAAAAATATAAATAATTATAAAAAAAAACTGAAAATAATTTTTAATGGAAAGTAAATACTTTGAAAAAAATAATATTAATTTTCAAATTTTAATGTTTTGGAAATGTAGTGGAACTAATTAAATTAATTTCATTATTGATTAAAGTATTTGGTTAATCCTCTCCTTAGCCGCCTACGAAATGATGATGCCTCCATTGCATTTCAATTTGAAAGTGTCAAAAATCAAAATGGCTTCCGCTCCTTTCATTTGCTAATTTCCATCACAAAACAAGAAAGCAAACAATGGCAAAGAGCTAAGGAGATAGTGAAGGATCTGGTTTATTTCCATCAACATTTTTTATTTCTAATCCTTTTGTTTCAAAAATAGTGAAGGATCTGGTTTATTTGGTTGTTAGGCCTTGGACTCTTTTAAGTTTAGATCTTTGCTTTTTAGGTTTTGGACTATTTTATGTTTCACTTGCTATGTCTAAAGAATTCTGAAATTATGAAATTTAGAATGTTTTTATTTTGGTTTTTGAATAGTTAGAGCTAAAGAGATAAATACAAAACATAAAAGGTATGAAAAGCGATCTTTCACCTTGCTATTGTTGTCTAAAACGACTATTCAAGTTGCGTATGTTAAGTGTCCATTTTTGATCACTTTAGTACATCGGGATAAGCATCGGATTTGGCAGTTTAAGCTTTATCATAACTCAGATCAAATGGTACAATATTCCTTGCTTCTCCGTTTTTTATAATATGCATCACTTCTCATATAGGTAAGAATTAGCTACCTTGCAACTTTCCTATTTTTTTTCTTTCAAAATATTGTTTTAGAGTTATATTAGTTCATGTTTTCAAGTTTCCTAAATAGAGCAATATTTGATTAATATGAATCTAAATTTATAGATCTAATTAAAATATTAAAATGTAATGATTTTTTATTAAAAACTAGTTAAATATGTTTTTTTTCTTTACCATAGTTCTATTCATTTTAATTTATTTATTTTTCATTGATTACATTATTTTTTTAAATATATTTTATATCTTATAATAGTGAATAATGAAAAAAAATAAAGTTTCACATCAACCAAAACAAATTTATAATTTAAATATGAATTAAATAAAATTTATACATGTTTATAAATTAAAAAAAAAAGGATAAAAGGGAATTCTTTGGTAGAAAAGTAGTGGTCAAAAGTCCTCCAAAATCATGAATATTTGAAGAAATAATTGCATTACATAGTGGCAACTTTTTATATTTAAAGATGTGTATGCCCCCTTATTTCATCTACATATTCATAAGAAATTATCTAATTTCCCTACCATTAAAAATAGATACACTAAATTAAAGTAAAAAAAATTAATATAAACATGCAATAAAAATCATTTACTTCAAATTAAATTTTAAATTTGTTTAATGAATATTTTTGCATTGATACTAGCAAGGTGCTTACAATTGAGTGTGGGGGATATGTTGCACTTTAAAGTTGTGTAACACATGATATTTCCGTAAAAATAAAAATAAAAGTGTAAATGATGTTAGCTTAAACAAAACAAAATATATTGATTTGATCCTAATCTTACATAGGATTCCATTGTGTGCTTCATAGATCGAGGTTGAAGATGAATCTATACTAGTTTTAATTTTGAAATAATATAGAAAAACAATGAAAATCATTTATTACCTTTAATATGGTTGTTGTTATGTTAATGTTTTATATGTTCTTTGAAAGTAAAACAAAAAATAGTGTCTTGCCTTAAATTGTAATTAATTAATAAAAATAGTTTTTAGAACTACTCGTTGTTTTATTCTGAATAATGTTTAATTATTTAAAAAATAAAATCCTCACAAACATATAAACATCAACGAATTCCTACTTACCGGGACATGTTGCAAGTAAAGGGTAGTTATTGGGAGATGTTGCAAGTAAAAGTGTTGACATGAACACATACATATATGTTTCCATAACATATGTGTCTATACATTTCACTTTGAAACGCTTGTATTGGAACTTTTTTTTTCTTAAATGAGCCAATGTTTACCATCCTATGGGCCAAGAACACAATTAAAATAAACAATGTCGCCTTCTTCCAATGGTTCATTAAAGGGCACAATTTTTTTGATCTTCTCCCAATGGATCATTAAAGGCCACAATTTTTTTAGGGATTACATGGAAGAGAAGGGAGATTTTAGACATTGTTGTGTGCTGCTAGGTGGAAATTCATCGGAGATATTTTAGTAGTTATATGTTTCCATTCAAGTTATAAGCCTCTCATTGGGTTGGTTCTATTATCTGTAGTTATATATTTCTCCATATTGATGGTTTCATATAATGTCTTCGGTGTGGATTCGACATTTGATTATAACCATTGGGCATGGATCCATAATATTATACCCAATTCTACTGTGTATCATATTTCATTCAGAATAATAATAAAAGGATGTTGAAACAATATTTTTTTATTGACTTGGATCTGCCACATGTTTTTGGAAATATTATGGCTGAATCCATGGAGATGGATAACACTTTTCGATGAATGAGGTGATGAAGATTTGGTAAGTTGCATATTCTTTAGATTGAATGTTATGCAAGCAAATCCCAAAGATAGAATAAAAAGACTAGATATAGAAGAAAGTAATCAACTCCTTAATAATGAAGAACATATAAGAATATCTCCTTCCTATATGTAGGAGGAAAAGGTGTCCAATAAAAACTAATAGACCCACGGATAGACCCAATCCGACATGGATAATATGTAATGCACCACAATATAGTGGGTAATGTGCCATCATTAAGGGCTTAACATTCTCATCCCCTTCAAATGTCCTCAATGCTAAAGTAGTTATTGACGTTGTTGTATAAAGAAATCGTCTTCCCATGTTGAATATTTTCCAGGTAGGTTGTTCCATTTATTGATATACTTTGGACTAACTTGATTTCAATTTTATCTTGTTCTTGTTTCAATGATAGTGATTCTTTCAGGATCCAATATGGATTCTCCTTCTTCATCTGCAAGTTCTGGTAATATTGTTTGAACTGGTAGCTTGTCATGAATTACCTTCTTTAAACATGAAACATGGAAAATTGGATGGACTTATGAAGATGTAGGAAGTTCCAATTTGTAATCCATACTACCAATCTTCTATAACACCTTATATGGACCGTAGTATTGAGATGATAATTTATTATCCTTTGTTAAAGCATTAATCTAGCTTAGTACAATGGTCATCTACCCAGTAGACATTTTCATTTTCCTTATGCTTATGTTGCATGATCTAACTTAGGCTATACTGGTCAATGTTTGTCTAATAGATTATTTATGGCTCATTAATTGATAGCTGAGGCACTCTACTTTGATCATTATGTCATCCAAGCTCCTGTATTAATTGAAAACCACTTCCATCTTTGACTAGGGGTGCTAGTGTGTGAATGTGGCTTTTTTGTGGTCTTCTTGGGCATTTATTGGCTCCTAGATACTCTCCTACTCACCCATGCGCTCTTCCATGCTTATCCTTTCCTCTTTTATGACCAATACATGCTCCTTACATGTTCACACATGGATTCATGACTATTTGGTTAGGTTTGGGAGCCTATTGGTCAACCTAGTGGGGCTTAGGGGTCAAATCATATCCTGTCACTTCTATGCATTCACATGGCCTCTAATGGTTCACAAATTTTCCCCAATGTATTATAAATATGTACTATACACATCTACAATATGTACAGTAATATAATGATCAGTTATTAGCACCATTCACATGTTCTATTTCAATCTCATTTGTTGTTCTCTTGCATGTTTTGTCAAATACTTTGATTGTGAATATTGATCTAACTCCTAGATCTCACTGTGAAGCAATTCTCACATGGTATCAGAGATAGTTTGAGCTACAAACACATCCAGATAGGTTTGAGTTGTTTCTTAGAGAATATTTCCAGAAAATATGAGTGTTTGCATTGCAGGTTATACAGTGTTTTTGTCACAAGTTATGCAAGCAGGATGAAGAAGACTCATCTATTTCTTACACCATTCAACTACTTTGAATGGAATGCCAAAATGGTGATCCAAATGAGGTCGAAATGCCTGCATAGAGTCACCATAGGGACTGAAGTCGAATCCAACTCTACAATAGAGAAAGCTAAGTACTTCAATCGACTTGATCAAGCTTTTGGAAATATTTTCCTCAACATTTTGAGGGATCTCCTCATTCATGTAGAAAGTATTGGCACACCCAATGAATTTTGGATCAAGCTTGAGTCACTATTTGGGAAGACTGATGAGATGAGAGGCCATCAACTTGAGAATGAGCTAATATCCCAAAGTCCATCTCACTATGAGACCATTCAAGAATTCTTTACCAAGTTCAAAGTGCTATTACTTTAGCTAAAAAATTGTGGCATAGAGAAGAAATAATATCATCTTGCCTTGTCCATCCTTTCTAAGCTAGGGCCTAAGTATTCTGTGTATGTTTCGACATTCCACTCAAGCAAGCTTACAGAATTTGGGAACCCAAGTCTTGATAGAATCAATAGTAAAAGAACATGTAAGTAACATAATAAATTCATTTTTTGATAAAAAACAATGATTACAGAAGCTCGAATCCTATATGGATTTATAAAACTTAAAAGTAAATAAAATTAAAATAAATATATTAAGTTTTCAAGATGATAAACACACAAAAACACATGAGAATATATTAAAAAAGTGTATCAAAATCATTCCCTTTGTTTGGAAAATCAATAAAACCTAATATTCAAGTTGATCATAGGGAAATTACAACAATTGTGGTATCACCAAGGAATTCAATAAATTCATTTATGAAAACAACGTAAAAAGAAAATTGTGGAGGGTTAGTAAATTCAAGGCCTGCATAAATAAGAATAATGAATTTACTTATTGGGATGTTATTTGTATGAAACCCTACTCAGATAAACTTCTAAAAGGATTTATAAAGAAAGCGATAGATATTTTTGGAAATCCGTTCTTGTGTATACATATCAAAATAATGGTTTGTGACGATGTTTATCTAGAGGCATGCAAAATGAGAGTTGTAAACACATTTTGGATATGAAGCAAGTTGAAATATTTGTCGAATTTGAAGAAAGAAATCAATGTGAAATTTTTTCCTTTAGCAACATTAATAAATTTAAATCATGGAATGTTAGACCCAACACAATCCACATTACTTATTGTTGTTGGTAACACAATGAATGGGAAACGTGTTCTTGATTTTTATTTTATTTAAATCTCAATAATATATGCATAATGTTAATTTACCATCATGATTCCATACTAATACTAATAGTGTTTAATATGGAATTGTGCTCTTTTTAATAACACCACATTTCAACATATCTTGAACTGGCCTTTCTATTTATGTTTTATGGTGGTGAGGGTATCTATAGGGTTTAACCATGACTTAAATTAATCCTAGTTTAAAATTGATTATATGTTCAATCCTTCCCTCTAGTGGTAACTCCATGGGAAGATATTGAAATATTATCTTGTTTTTTTGAAGTAACTCTTGGATTTCTTCTCCTCTGGAGTCATCTTGTTTTCAATCTTGCATCTCCATTTGATGGCATTGGATCACACAATCTACTAAGATAATTCTTGTTTTCATATTAGTTTTTCCATCTATTAAGATGACTCAACTTGTGTATGGGGTGGTTGGAAATAATTTAGCTTATACTTTTGTCCTTCCCACTTGAATTTGATAAAATGTCTTTGATGATTGGTTGAGTAGGTACCCAATGTTTGTTTCCATTGGAATCCTAAAAATTTGTCTATGCTTCCCATAGGTACAGTGTATAGTTTTGATTCCAAATTAAAACCTTGTATTTGTATTTTCACTCTATGACACTTCCCCGCGTTCTAAAAAAAATCCATCCACAACCATCACCCTCATGTCTAGAAATGGATGTATGAATAGCTTAAGTTTCCTTATGATTGTTATGTCAAGGAAGTTGTGGGTACTTCTTGTATCAATTACTACTATGGAAATATCATTTTTTATATGCCTCTTTAATTTAAAAGTGTGTGGTTGGATGGTTCCTATTATGTTTGTAATTGATATCCGGGGTGGGTTGTCACCTTTTGAATCTGTTGCAATATTTCGGGGATTCTTTACTTCTTCTCCTTCTAACTATTTTGTATCCGATTTTTCATTCCCTTCTACTTCACATGTGTATAATTTATTTGAATTATCTTGTTTATGGTACCTATTCCTGGGGCCCCATCTTTCTCCACAACATTTCATTTTCCTTCTTTCATTCGTTGATATTCCAAACATCTTTTTTCATCTTGTTTGTGTGGATGTTTGTATTTATACTTATCTACGTTTATTGTTTGTGGTATGTTTTTATTGAAATTTTTTTCCCATTTCTTAATTAGAACATTAAAGTTTGACTTCTACTACTTTTTCCTTTTCCTTACTACTTTCATAGTGAGTACATCATACATTTTTTATTTGTTTTGGATATATAGATTAAGGCCTCCTAGGTAAGTTTCAAGTAATTGTTTGCAATATAACCCAAATACTTATGTGGCGAGAGCTTCCCATAGATGCATGGATTGTTCAACAGTTCCCTTTTATTTTAGTTTGACATGTTTTGAAAAGAATTAATTTTCGGTGATTCACTGGAATCTCTTAAAAAGTCGGTTTTAAACAAATGCCAGGTGTATGCATACTTTTATCTTTTCCACACATATACTAGTTGTATGCATTAGCTTCTAAATGCATGGAGGAAAATATCATGTTTTCTTCATATGTAAAAATGTAAAACATGCCACACATTAATCTTTGTTTGCATTGTACTTTGTTAGTTATTTTGACCTTGGGTAGGCATATCATAATGGAATGATATTGAATGCCTCCTGATGAATTTTAGAGGATTGGTGGTGGTCTATGTGGTTGTGATGTGGTGAAGTGAGATGACGAGGTATACATGATTCAGTTATTTCATCGTTTGCTGCAACTTCTAAGATATTTATTTTAAGGTTCATGATCACATCCATCTTGTTCTCCATTAATACAATGATTTCATCTTTTTTGTATTTTTGAGTACCACATTATTGTTCTTCATTTCTTCTGTTAGGTCCTCCTAGTTTTTTGGTATGATATATTTGACAGTGTTGACTTATTTTTCCATATTTTCAAATCCGTTCTTCATATCTATCATGATTCAGATTTGAGGTAGTGTATATCGTTTTGTTATTTTGGCTTATAACTAGTTGGGTGAATGACACTTGTTTTTTTTTGTGGGTGTGAGAAAATAATGCACACACACATATAACAAACCCTTTGTTTAAAAAAATTATGTACTATATTAATAATATTTTTTGGAGGGTTTGCATAGCGGACTGTGAGAGAGAGCATCTCGTTCATGCGGGATTGCATGGAAGGGGTTGCATGGGGGAGCACCTAAATATGATTTAACAACAACATATGTACTCGCTCAAATACCAATGAAGCGACTGCTTCATCAATTTGATCAAAATAAAATATAGAGATAGAATGAAATATTTGATGAGACGAGATTAGAGTAAAATTTAGGACTTATTAAAAAATCGTTTATTATGTCTTTATGGTGAAGAGATGCACCCTTTGATTCTTCATTTAATTATTAAATAATCATTATCATATTATATTTATTTTCTTATTATTTATTGAACTTTAATGTTTTCTAGTTATGTATTTTTTCCTTGGGAAAAATATTGTAATTTTATTAATGAATATAAAATTATGTCAGTAGCTATCACAGGCACAGCTCAGCTCATTGTTTGTTCAATGTTTCTTTGATTTGATATATGAATCTTTCATAAAGAACAAAATAATATTTATATGATGCTTTATTTGGTTGGATGGATCTTCTTGGAAGTTGAAATCAACACACTATTTTTAATTGGTTGAGTCGGTTTCATAAGTATACATAAGTTCTTCATAGTTGGATATTTTTTTAAATGGGGCATAAAAAAGGGTGAACATGATGGTGTACGTGCTTCTTTGAAATGAGAACTTAGAATATACCAACATAGTCATGATGTAGTCTGACTGAAATCATATGTTGAAGTAGTGGACTAGTGCAAATTTCATATAGGTCATGAAGGTCATGAAAAAACAAGGCCGATGTGGAGGTAAGAATCTATGGCATGAAAATTAACACTAACATTTTCAACATACATTGAAACATGTGCTCAATAGAAAAGTTAAATTTTATGTTCATGGTGTCGGTTTTTTTAGAATGTTGTGTCTGGTGAAGTGAATATATCCATGCCTTGGTATTGTGAAACTATACTTGGAACAAGATAATTAAGCTATGTTCAAACTAAATACATGGGTTCCATTGAGGTGATAAAGTATGCATGTTTTTGTGGAATTTTCATTGATGCAAAGGGATGTTCATTTGATCAATGTGAAAATAATGGATATGTGAAACCATGGAAATATCTCCCTATAATTCCAAATGGGCCACATCCAAGTCTAACATGGAAATATATGCATGTTGAAGAGGTCATGGTTTCACTAGATATTGATTGAGTTTTCTTATGTTGTTAGAAAATCTATACATGATTTGATTAATAGGCTCATTATATATTAATTAAAAAATTAATTGTAGATTTGCAGGTGATGTAATTGTTGACATTTCACTACATGGAAATGCAGAGAATGTAGCCTATTATCTGATGTGATGCACCCAAATAAAGATCAAGTTGGTGCAACCATACTAAGATGGAAATTTCACATACCATATTAGCAAAATTGTTCTTATGGGTCATTTTTTTTTTTAATTTAAAAAATACAATGAATTTTTTATATATAGGGATTTAACGCTTAAATATATGTATTATCATTATGGTGATTTGGTCATAAATATTGGATACAACTCATATAAATCATATTGAATAGAGCTCAACTAAAATGATGGAAGATGGAAAAAATTGACCATGAATGTATTATGGAGATGTGTATTCCTATAACACATTGTCTAAATGAGTAAATTATAGGTCATTTTTAGGTTAACTTGGTTGGTGCACTAACTTATTTTAAGATGATTTAATGTATAATTAACTTATGTTTTTAATGTTTTTAATTTCTTTTAGCTACAAAACTCTATGATTCTCATTCCAAACATGCATACTGCAAAATAAAATATTTTACTTTATAAATGTTTTATGCTCCATACTTGCCATGCTTACATTAAGAAAAAAATATTATTTAGACACCCATTTCATTAAATATGGACATATTCCAGTGCAATCCCCTTCAAAAACGGGTCAAAAGCACCTGTTCTAAAGTCCAAAAACAATCTTTATAGAGTTCAAAAAGTGCCAATATCATGTTCGGAAGCTGCATTTTTGGGTTTGAACTTGGGACTTTATGAACTACATTTTACACTTTCTATACCCAATATTCATATTTTCTAAATGGATTTTAACAGTTTTAAAACCCAGTATTGGCACATTTGGAATCGTTTTTTTTCTTTTTCCAAAACTAAGACTACCATTTTTAGAATCTAATTATGCTTAATTAAGAAACCCAATATGTAAATTTTTAATGCGATTTAGCAACATACTGTTCGGATATTTAAATTCCAGTAACAAATCACTAAGAATACCATTCAAAGAGTAAGACACAACAAGAAAACAATGCCACGCATAAAGGAAGAATATCAAGATAAAACTTCGTAACACATTATTCAACAAACGTATTTCATATTTTTCACAATATATCTAACATTGTTAAATTATTTAAGGCATAGAAAAATATGACAGAATTGATCTAACAAGTATGTGCCATTCTCATCATCACAATTATATCTCTTTGCAATTATGTAGTTGCCTTCATCATTACACACATGTTTTTCTTTTTAATCGTCCACAACCACTGTGTTACTAACATTATAAGCATAGTTTTACATCTTTTAGATATTGTTTAAAGGTTTGACATATTTATTATATTGCCATCTCCAACAAGGCCCTTTTTTTGGTTTGGAAACACATTTATCTTTTGTTAGTATGACTTTAAACTACTCTTTTTTAACCTTGGTTTTGTTTAAAAAATGTGGTAAGAATTCATTCACATTTATGGTTTGCACAGATGTCCATAAACCAACCTAAAAAATAGTAATCCATAGTATAATAAAATCCTTTAACCCTAGTCATATAAAATAAACCTTTGTTCTTGTACCTGATGATGTATGCATATCCGTAATCTAACTTGTTTGATAATGTATTCTTATGAATAGTATGTAACAATAGTCCATTCAAATTGAATTTTATCAACCATTTATCTAATAAACTTCTAACTACTCACAAAAACCACAGAGAACATTAGGATTAATAAACATATTTATAACATGCAAAATAAAGAATATAAATAATACAAAGATGAAACGGGTTTTGTAAAAATGTCAACACTTAAACAAGTTCATTCATTTTTGTATAAAATATAAAATTTAATAAAACCAATTTCATGTAAATAAACATAATTTAAACTATATCAAATGTCGAACCCCTTGAACAAGTTGAAAGGCCATTCTATGATATCTATATAATGAAGGAAGGATTGGAGGATACTTTGAAACAATTTTGATCTTTTGGGAAAAAGAAACATCGTAGGAGCATGTTAAGGTGTGTGAAGTAAAGTACTAAACACATAAATATCATATAAAAAATTAAAAAATAGCAATCAACGTATCTTGTATCAGAATTGATATCCATGGTGGATCCATCATTGTAACAGAGACACAAGAGATATAAAATATAAATAGGTCCTTCTACACCACCATGATAGATGTGTTTATTAGCTCACGTTGTTCACTTTCTCTAGGAGAATACTATAAAATCTATCATCAATCCTACAGTAAAACAAGGATCACCTAAAATGTTTGAAACATATTCAATTTCTTGAATGATAAACAATAGAGAAGGATAGATCCGTGTATACACAAGCATGGGTGGAGACAAAGTATACTTAATCACAAGATACATCATATAGTTTTTCCTTGGTGAGTGTCAATTGAACCTTCATTTATATCCTGGTTTCATGATGGCCACTTCATGGCAAAGTAAAAGATTTGTTGATCCCTGTTTCCTCTTTTGGTTTCCTGATATCCACTTAATGACAAATACAAATATCGGCCAATCCTTCCCCCCTATACACCTTACACTGTTGCTTGACATGACCAGGTCAATGTTACGGTGAAAGAAGAATCATTCAACACTCCTAAAACATATCTTGTATCCTAGACCATAGAAAATTAGAGGAGGAAGACAACATGTATACATAAGAGTGGTTGGAGAAAACATATACTTAATGATAAAGGAAACAATATATGTTTTTCTTGGGGAGTGTCGTATTATCCTTCTTTTATATCATGCTTTCATGATCATCGCTTAATGACAAAGTAAAATATTGGTCGATCCTTGTTTCCTCTTCTGGTTTCCTGATATCTAATTAATGGCAATGATAAAATGAGTTGATCCTTTCTCCAGGTATACCTTACACTACTGCTTGACATTTTCACATAAACCTTAAGGTGAAAGAAGTATCGGTTGACACTTCTAAAACATAGCTTGTTTCCTGGACGATAAAATATTAGAGTAGGACAACTAGATGTATAAATAATCATGGTTGGAGACAACATATACGTAATGACCAAGGAAACAATAATGTTTTCCTTGTGGACTGCGGGATGATCATTTTTTTAATATTTGGGTTCCTGATACTCACTTAATGATAAAGGAAAATATCATATGATCCTTCTTTTCTTTTCTAGTTTCCTTATATCCACTTAATGAAAAAGGAAAGGATCGACTAATTTTTTCCTCGAAAACACCTTACACTATTATCTGGCACTACCACATAAACCTTATGGTCAAATAAGGATCAGCCGATGCTCCTAAAACCATAGTAGTATAATTTGGTCATATTGTCATTTTGTGTAAGGAAATTCTGAACAATTCAATATCCATTGAACATTTGGTTTAGGTCTAATATGAGTATGTGATCCTACTAACCGACCACTAAATTTCGAAAACTAATTTTAAAAAACCAAATTTTAATTTGTTGAACATTATAAAATAAAAATACCATCTAATTTAATACTTCATCAAATTCATTCAATTATTCATTAGTTAATTCATAATCCTCTTATTGTAAGTAGTGGTAAGCATTTCTTTACTTTGTTATGTTGTGTCTCTAGAATTCATCACATCCCATCGTGTTGAGTTTTTTTTTAAGTAATTTAGTTTTTAAATTTTATGTATAAAAAAAAATATTATTATTATTATTTTAAATGTTTGATTCATACTTCTTTTAAAAACTAAATTTTAAAAAATAAATAGAAGTCTCGTGTAAATATTTCCAAGAAAATTGTCTCTCGATTTCATAACGATAATTAAATTTACTACGAGATCAAAATAGATTGCATCTTCTTCCATTTTGTCATCTAAATTTAAATGTTTTCAAATAGCGGGTCATATTTTGACGAGGCCCAAGGTGATTTAAAAAATAACACAATATTTTTTTCACATTTTTATCTCTCTCAACTGAGCCATCAAATCTCCAACTTAATGGAAATATTAAACAATTATATTTCATATCTTACTCTATACTGAATGAGTAAATCATTAAATTTTTTCTTGTAAACATGTTGTACTCCACTGATACAATTATACATATTTTAAAAGTACTTAGTATATATACATTGGTGGAATCCCCAAATAAATATTAAATTTTCATCGCTGAAGAATTAAAAATCATTCTTCAACTTCCTTATTTCCATGAAATACATAAAAAGAAACCAATGAGCGATGTCGAAATGCTCTCTTACAATATCAATTATATCATGAGTAAAATTTATTGCATAATAATGGTAGTAACCATGCACGAAATCCATATATATATCAACATCTGTTCACCACCCCCCTCCCCCCCACACCCCACTAGTAAGTTGAACTCCAAGAAACACCCTCTCACACACAATACCAACAATTTCTTTCGAGTGGATGTTCAATTTCATATATAAAACCATCGCTAAAAATATAACTACAAGGATACAAAATGACCATATTAATTAAAAATATAGCCACAATATTTAATAGGAAAAAATTGAAATAAGTATTCAAAATAAATAAGTAGGCACAAGAAATTACCAATACATTACAAAAATGAAATTCCAACAATAAATCCACATGCAAATGGTTACATGCAAAATAGAAGCGACGAGGTCATGTTGAATGTTGATTCATATGATGGTGGCTGATAGGGGGATTAAATGGAAATCGTGTGAGCATGTCTAATTAATGAACAAATATGGTCAGATGGAATGTTTCATTTAATCAGACTATGACATAATGATAGGTGATAGAGAAGGAAGAATTTCATCTTTGAACCAAATTTGTGATGAATGAAAGGTGAAATACAATTCAAATGTGGGTATTGAATCCAGTATGAGGCTCAGTAAAGGATTTGTTGAGGTTGTTTTTAATTTGGCCAATAATGAAATCCCAAAGACATTGATGAGGTTTCAGGTGGATGGCACTTGCATAAATGTATTAACTACAATATTTAATGGAAAGGATTTTGATTCCATAGTGAGGGATGTGTTGTAGATGGGACAAAATGAAATGCCAGTGGTGGAGAAGAGGACAATATTTTCGGCCATCTGAAGAACATTGATGGATCCTCACCAATGTATGAAGAGTTGACGTGGGGGAAGAGGACAAGGAGAGAAGAGTTTAGAGGAGGAGGACCTTGGGAAAGAGTATATGGAGGAAATTCCCCCATACATTGATGAGTCCATGACATTAGTGGAAGATAAATAAATGGATCATTTCCTAATTTCCTTCACAGAACAAGAAATAAAACAATGGAAAAGACCCAAGGAGAGAAAACAATGGCAAAGAGCCAAGGAGATAGTGAAGGATCTGGTTTATTTCCATCAACATTTTTTATTTCTAATCCTTTTGTTTCAGTTATAATGAAGGATTTGGTTTATTTGGTTTTTAGGTCTTGGACTCTTTTAAGTATAGATCTTTTCTTTTTAGGCTTTGAACTCTTTTATGTTTCACTTGCTATGTCTAAAGAATTCTGAAATTCTGAAATTTGGAATGTTTTAGATTTTGGTTTTTAAATACTTAGAGTTAAAGAGATAAATACAAAGCAGAAAAGGTATGAAAAATGATCTTTCACCTTGATATTGGTGTCAAAAATGGATATTCAAGTTGAGTATGGGTGCACTAGTTGTTAAGTGTCCAAGTTTTGATCACTTTAGCACAGCTGGGATAAGCATCGGATTTGGCAGTTTAAGCTTTAGCACGACCCAGATCAAATGGTACAATATTCATCGCTTCTTGTTTTTTTATAATATACATCACTTCTCATATTGGCAGGAATTAGCTCCCTTAAATCTTTCCAATTTTTTTGTTCAAAATATTATTTTAGAGGTATATTAGTTCATTTTTTCAGGTTTCCTAAATAGAGTTATATCTGATTAATATGAATCTAAATTTATAAATCTAATTAAAATATTAAAATATAATGATTTGTTTTACAAAACAATAGTAGAATATCATTTTTTCTCTACATTGGTTTTATTCATTTTAATTTATTTATTTTTTGTTGATATTACATTATTTTTTTTAAATATATTTTATATAATTATAATAGTGAATAATGAAAAAAATTAATGTTTATCACATCAAGAAAAACAAAAAAATAATTTAAATATGAATTAAATAAAATGTATTCATTTTTATAAATTAAAAAAAAAAGAATAAAAGAGAATTCTTTAGTAAGAAAGTAGTGGTCAAAAGTCCTCCAAAATCATGAAAATTTGAAGAAATAGTTGCCTTACATAGTAGTCTTATAGAGGATTTCACCACACTAGGTGAATCACACAATGTATGGCCTTCCCCTGTCCCGCTGCAGACTCATTAGCCCCTATGGACTATAGTTTCGATACTCTCAATTATCTCTTATGCTTTCAATGTCTCAAGGGTTCCTTATATAGATTTTCAAAGGGATACTGAAAGGTTGAATCCGTGCGATCTCAAGGCATATGGAAGGCCAGGAGTCATATGAGTCGGATCCAAGTCAAGGAACGCTCCAAAGGATTTTGGATTATGTACACATCCCAATGTACGCGACTATAGATGGAATATCCGCGTATGTACACGGTTATCGGGGAAAATGCCGCATATATCATTTTTATAATGTTTTCA
>LPNX010009936.1:260034-273482 GCA_001517045.1 Pseudotsuga menziesii | reverse complement strand
GCCTAGATCTATGGCCTGTCAATGTACATGTATCAAAAACATATTTGATGTACATGTGCAAACAAAAGTACATTTGTCCTGGACCGCGCCCCTATACTCTAACTCTAGACTGTACATAAAAATACATATTTGTCATGGACTAACACATCAAAATTCTAACTTTCTCTTGTTTTTCCCGGACCCTGATGCTCTTTGGCTCTGTCTACGACCACTGTGCATCTCTGGCGATTGCAAATCAATGACAATATTTCTTGATTAGGTAACTGAGCTAGTACTGTCCATCAATAACAAAGTTTGAAAATTTAAAATATGACTCAATTGTAAATAAAACAAAGACTCGCTGCATCCGTCGGGGGTATAGGTGCCTGTTGTGTCGAGGGTGTAGGTTCCTTTGCTGTACTCGACCTTGCAGCGAGCCTCATTGCCATGCTTCTCTGCGAATAAAAAAAATATGTCAATTATCTCAAGAATTATCAACATGTACATGAATGAGAAAGTATTAATCAATTATGTAAAAAATGAACATTTCACCGGAAAAACCATTTCTAGGGGATGAGGCTGGTGCTCTTCAGTAGTAAGAGGAGCTGTAGGTTGAACATCAACCTCAGTTGCATGCACTAATGGACCAGGGCATGGCTACATTCACCAAATGATTAAATAGTTAGACATCGTGCATGTCTAGAAACAATACAAATGAAATGTACAATTACAAATATTCAAGTAGATGTACCTCACTGTGACTTATCCCTATTGTAGATGCAGCATTGATAGCAGCATCAACAATCCCACTAAGGTCTGGCATGGATGACTCTACATCCTGATGCTGTAAACATGCGAAAATAACATTAAGAAAAACCACTTGTGAAGTGAATACATAGCTAACCAACAACTGCCATTGGAAGTGTGTACATTACCGTGGGATGAGTATGTTGATCCTCATGCATAGCCGCTCTGTTCAAGGAAGAGGGACCTCGTCTAGTGTAAACAACCCCCTTATCTATGTTTGGACTACGGGGAGATCCATACCAAAGAGGTGGTGCAGGGATCTGTGATGACGTCTGCATTCATAAAGTGTTACCATAGTTAGACATGGATTTGAATGGATGGAATAATATGTATTGAAAAATTAACATGTTGTAATATACTTAACCCTTCCTGGGACATATCTCCACCACGGGAGTGACCGCTTCCATCAATTTTGTGCTCCTCTTCAGATGCCTCTAGCATCTGCAAGTTTAAAAATTATATTTACATTAGTGATCTCTATAAAGGAGTGTACAGTAAGAAATTTAAATAATTCGAACAAGATTCAATCATAACCCATGTACTTACATTCTTTAAGTAGTCATAAATTCCACCTTGGACTATGTCGTTGATATCTTTATCTTCAGCATCATGTTCCAAGTGGGGTTGCTGCAACTTCAAAAATTGTAAATATTAGACATTTTAATAAATTAATCAAGACTAACACATGCATTAACAAAATTATACATGTAATAAAAAATTGACAAGTGTTTAAATATTACCTCAACTGTGGTTCTCTGGGTCTCGGGTACAACCACACTGGGTGCAGTACCACCCCTGTGAAAGGCATCAAACTCCTACAAGAGTAAATATTGCATATATATTACGAATCTTTTAATATGTTAGATATAGTATGGAACAATTAAAAATTGAGTTCATTAACAGAGTTTTAAAACAAAGTCCTTACCTGACCACTAGTCATCGTACTGGTACCATGTCTTGGTCCAGGACCATAACAGGGTCCCCCACATGATGTGCAGACGTGCGGCTCACTCTGAGGCACATGGGATGTTGGTTTATCCCCACCAACAGATGTCCCTCCACCACCAGAAGCTGGTGGTTGTACACCAGCAGAGGAAGAGGGTGCTCTCTGGTCAATAGTGGCCGTGTGTCGAGAGACCATCTCAGCTAGAGTAAAAAATGCATCCTATGTCTGGGAAACCATGTCATGTGTAGGAGGGATGTCTGCCCTCAGTAGTTGGGCATGGGGTGCAGGTATCTGTGGATTGGCATCTCTATGCCTAGCATGGGGTCGATGTTGGGGCATTCCCCTACCAACTCCCTGGAAGCCCAAAATGTCAAAATAGTTGACATGTTTCCCCATCACAAACTCTGCATACAATTTTCAGAGGAAGTACATCGGTACTTCCCTATTTTTGTGAGGGGGGATGTCAAAAACCATGTACCACCTATCCAACCAGTTGTCTCTGATGGGTGGAAAAGTGCACCACTCAATAGAAATATGTGGCCTACTGATCTCCTGGATGTTATCCGTCCCAGGCAGTCTAAACAATGAATAGATGGCTTGTTTTGTTATTTTCAGCTTTTTTACCTCATTGTAACTCAAGCCATCAGCATATTGTTGCCTTTTTCTCTCCCTGTAAGATGCGATGCTATACAACGCATCATTCGATCTTGCGATCATATCAACAATAGATAACAATGAATCTGGCAGGGAGCGGCGGAGCTCATCTCCACCCGTCCAAGCTGAACCAATCTCTCTCAAATGGCCAATGAACCTCAATATCTCTGCATTGTTACGATCCATAGTAGCCACTGTAATCATAAATACAAATAAAATATCATTAGAAATATAAACACATGATATAATGACATATCTAAGAACTGAAAACTATATAACTATTGACATATAAACTAAATCTATCATGTAAATTTAAAGATTGATCTTGAATTTTACAGTAAAGAATAGGCGGCATAATGTGTTGTTGATGAATAAAATACCAGTACAACCAACGATTATGTTAGATATGTAATTATTTTTTGTAGTGTGATGTTTTTTGGACTCCAAAGGCTATTTAGCATAACTTTATGGATTCTATGGTTGCAAGGGTTCCACTGGATTAAAAATCATGTATGATCTAGTATGTGATTGGCATGTTTAATCAAATACATCAACCTACCTATGTATCTTCACGTTCATAGAGTCTATTGTTGAACTTTGTTGTCTTGACCTTAACCAAAAAGTACCTTTCGTTCAAGACAAAATATTTGTTAAAAGCATGGGAAGCTGAACTATACCTTATTTTGACACTTGGATTGGGAAGTTTCATCAAAATTATAAGGTGTTTATTGATGTTCTTGGAAGTGCAACTTCGAGAAGTTTCATCGAAATTATAAGGTGTTTATTTTTTGATTTTGGTATGGATTCACAAGGATCCTTGTGAGGATCCTTATTTCATGTTTTAATTATTGTTAATGACGGGAATTGTAATATGGATGAGACTAGTAGTTAGTCTCTATTCTAGTTATGGATCACGTTGTTAGAGTGTTAGTCTATTCATAAGCTATTTTATTGTTAATGAGAGGGGCTATTGTTGAATGAAGTTGGTAATCAATTTCTAAGCCATTTATTAATAATGAAGATTATTATCATTTTGATGAGGGTGATATTCAATGGTTATGGTAGCTATTGTTAATGAGGGTGACTATATTTCTATGAGAAAGGCAGGGTAATTCCTTTAGATGAGGCCACTTGTCAATTCCTACATCAATAATTATTATCATAGATACAATGGGATGGTTTGGATCATATCAAAACCAACTATATAAAATACACAACTTAAAGACTCAACATTAGAGTGTACAAAATGTCAAAAAAAAAACATGACAAAGAAAAAATCCCAATATATTCATTTGTTTTTTGAGTTAATTGGGGTTTTGGTTTCCATTGGGCATGGGAATTTTGTTAAACTGTGTTGCATGGGTACTTGTACCCAGGGGTTGGGTACATGTACCGGTATCAGGTACTTGGGTACGGCAATGGTACGTACCCAGATGTACCCTCACGTACCATGAACAGTGTTGCCGTACCGAGTACTTCATAATTTTTTTTTGGGTACGTTTGGTGAAAATGGTACGACGTACCTTGATTTTGGGTACGGCCAGTATATAAAACTAAACCAAACTAATACAATTTGTTCCCACAGTTGAAGTCTAGTTCTAGCGATTTATCCTTCTTCAAACAAATATGTAGGAGCTATGATAGGATTGGTGGGAATTTTCAACCCCAAGAAAGGTTGTAGGAGCTTTTTAACTCAACATGGATAATGCCTCACTGCTGTTTTGATTTGAATTTTTGTTTGAATAATGTATCACTGCTTGAACATAGATTTTAATGGAAATTCTTCACATAACATGCTCATGAATTATAGCAAGGAAATAACATTAACAATGATTTAAATGGCTAATAAACAAACACCCAAAAACATAGTAAGAAGGTGCTTTTTACATGCCTGTAGCAGCCCGTTGACAGATCTGGAAATGAACGTTGAGATACCCAAGTAATGTGGCCATACAATGTGATAGCAGTGAGAAAATCTTATAATGGCTGAGATATGAAATGTGCTGTAGATGACTATTGGGAAAACTTCATCTTTTACTTAAATATTCAGATCTGGAAATGAGAGTTATTTGACTCACAATACAGAGTTATGAAAGTACTATAGCAGCCTTAGAATGTGCTGGGACTGACAATCAATGGATGAAGAAGTAGACTCTGGTATAACAAATCCTGTAGTAGCTTTATTCTTCCCAATGCGCCCAATGGAAGTGTGTAAGCACAATATAAGAGTGAAGATTTTACCACATTGATATTTCAATTTATGGCAGCCTGGAAACTATTGGTTACACTCTTCCCATGAATCATTTCATCTACATCAGCAAAATCTTGAACTTCTTCTCCACATGAAGACCCATGACTATATACTGTCAGCATGCATTAACAATATTGACGTGGGTGCTGTATATACAAATTGACTTAATGCTTCTTGTGATTAATAGTACATTTTCTATTGTGAAAATGACTAAGTTCCTTCAGATTTTTAGAGATGGAATTTTACAATAAATCAGAAGTTTTTCCATAGAGCATATTAAATTACTTTGAATAACAAAATATGATAGCTATTTTAAGTTTTTTAAAGATTCTTTTAGAAATGAAGTAGCTACAAATGATTCAACATAGAGAGGACTGACGTAGCATTCTTTTAGTGCAATTGTTTTACCTCCTAATCATACTACAAAATTATTGTAGACAAATATGGTTTAATTTTTCAATCCAAGGCAAATAAATTGATGTAGAAAATGAAAGAAACATGAAAAAAATTGAAGAAAATACCTCACAAAGGGAAGGTTAATCCAAAGGTGGAGATGGAGGGTTCAAGAACACCCAAAATCACGTATGCACAGTCGAGGTTTCGTCTTCGTTCGTCCAATAGCCGCGCCGAAAATAAGAAAAGGACGGCCTCGGCTGGTTTAAAATAAAAAACAGGTTTTAACAATCGCACCTCCGTTTTAGCAAAGGAAATCGCGCACGCGATTAGCTTGACTAAAATGGAGGCGCGATTTTGTTTACTAGCCTAGTTGGCATGACCATTGCCAGCCTTGGGACTAGGCTTGGCAGGTTCAGTGTTGCTTGGGTTGATTTCTTTTTTTTGGATCAAGAGTGAATGACTTCACTCCACCATTACATCTAAAGGGTCCCTCAACTTCTTGCACACCCCCTAGATTATGACGAGACTTTTGCACCAGTTGCTCGTTACTATTCAATTAGAGTAGCGATATCCATTGTAGCAAAGATGGGTCACGGAAGATCCACTAGATGGATGTGAATACCGGATTTCTCAATGGGCTTATACATGAGGATGTATATGTATGTGAATACATGGATGAAACAAAATAGAGGTGTGGCGCAACTCATTTGGAACACACACACTCACTTGTGTAGTGCATGAGAGAGAGAGAGAGAAAGAGCTGTGGCTAGAGAAGAAGGAGGAGTTTTACCTTTTACCTTATTGGGGCATCTACATTGAGGAAGCTTTTGCTTGGTTTTTTCCTTTAGGGTTTTCCCAGGATAAATATTTGTGTTCTTTTCGTGTGGTTGTGCTTGTCTATCTTTCAGTGATCTTTTGGCTTATGGTTATGCTGTTATGATGCTAAATGTTTTAAGATATGATATAACCATGAGTTACTTACTCATCTGGAACACACACACTCACTTGTGTAGCGCATGTGACTTTTCAGATTCATGTTTATTGGAGTGAATCTTGAATTGTCATCACTTGTTCTTCGGAACAAAGTCTCATCCTTCTTTTCTTCTAGGCGGTTGTACATGACCTTTCCTACAATTCAAATGCACCAGTAGCATGGTTAGAACCATTTCATAGAACATATGCATAACGACACATCATTCAATTGTTTAGCCAATACAACATTCATCTGTATCTCACAGAAACTTTCTAGATGACATCATTGATATTGTGCACTAATCCAATATGTCAGCAAGGAGGTTTCATTCTAGATAAGTAGCAATGGAGAGGTGTATAGCACCATGAGCTACTTACTCATCACATGCATACTGTCATTAATGCAAACATTCTATCATGCATAATACATCAACTGAATATAAAACAATATCATGAAATGACAATTGAATGCTTATCTTTTATTTGTTTCGTGGGTAGACTCCTTCTTGATCCTTCTGCTTCATCATCTTCTTCATTCATGACATCATCATTTCTTATCCAAATTATAAGATGGATAAGAGGTTCTTTAAGAATTGAGTTCTTCATATTCCTCATCGCTTTAGGGATCTTCTTGGAATCGTGAGCACTTTATCTTTAGTTGCTCCCATCTTCTCTTTTCTTATTATGAGTAGAGTTTCTTCTTATGTAAGGTTTTAGCCTCATTTCCCTTTGGAGCTGGAAAATCTCCACTTATGTAGGTGTCCAATTCATTTTTCTTCAAGAACCAGTAAAATCCTATGCTTCCATGCTCGAAAGTTTTTAGATTCACCAAGCTTGTCATCAAGCTGAGGTGCTAGGTCATTTTGAAATAAGAACCTCCAATGTAAATGACACAAGATTAGATCTTACTGGTTTGAGATTTTTGTCCTGGTTTGAGATATCGCTGATCTAGGTTTTGTCAGAGAAACCCTAATTTTCAAAACTTGGAATATTTCACATCTCTTTGGATAGAAAGATATACCTCTTCAAGGCGAGCTGTCCAATGTACTCCTATTCTAAAAACAGTGGAGGGAAGCTCCTGGTACAGGAAGCCCTAGTTTACCAATTTCTTATGCAGAAATACTTGATACTGTTTTTACGGTATCTCCAAAATTAATTCTCCTATGTGTCTGCAATTTCTCACTGAGGTATCCTCATTTGTCCTTGTTCCAACACCATAGGTTTCATCAGAATTGGTTTCACCAATTGGGACTTATGAGCATTTTCCTAAGGTGACCTATTTCAGGGTTGTTCAACATAGTGAAGTTGTACGAACTTCCACGTGTCATTGTTTCATATTCGGGGTCTAAAACTTGTACCACAGAAATTACATTCTATTCCCTTTCTAGAACATCTTTCAAAATTTCATTTGGACCTTTTTATCCCAATATATAACAATTCTCCCCAGGTGTCCTATTTAGGGATGAATCCTGGGAGAGGGTGGAACCCTAAATTGGAGGAATCGTATCTCTTAGAATATAGCGAATCAGAGGCTAAAACTTGGATACAGTGTACATCAGGAATTTATCTTCGACCTATGAAATTTTAGGCACCTAATCCTTCTCCAATCTCGAGATATAGCGAATCTACCAAAACTATAAGTTTCAGCATTTTAGGGTTTTTGAGGCCCGAGGTCAAACCAAGGTTTGACTTTGCCAGAGTTTCATCCAACAAAAAATCTCGACCCAGGTCTCTAAAATTCGATTTTGATGAGGAGAGTAATCCTATGCTGGGCTCACTAAAAAATTCCTCTTTTGTAAGAAGCCCTAATTTCCCGCAGCAAAAATTGAAAATGCCTGGAATCAAATTCTGCTTCGATAGAAAGATGCACCCTTCAATGGAGAGTTAGCCTAGCCTTCTTTTGCTGATAGATTGTGGAGAGAGACCCAAAAATTAAGAAGCCCTATGTTTTGTAGCTGCACAGTGTCTTGTTTCAAGGTGGCTCTAATACCATGTTAAAATTTTAATGGTTATATCATATCTTAAAACATTTAGCATCATAATAGCATAACCATAAGCCAAAAGATATTTGAAAGATAGATAAGCACAACCACACGAAAAGAACACAAATATTTATCTTGGGAAAACCCTAAAGGGAAAAACCAAGCAAAAGCTTTCTCAATATAGATGCCCCAAAAAGGTAAAAGGTAAAACTACTCCTTCTTCTCCAGCAACAACTCTCTCTCTCTCTCTCTCACATGCGCTACACAAGTGAGTGTGTGTGTTCCAAATGAGGAGCGCCACACCTCTATTCTGTTTCATTCATATTCTGTATCAAAGATGGGTTGGAATATAAACTAAATGGATGTGAATACCAGATTTCTTATTAGGCTTGCCTTGCATTCATGTACTTTTAAACATACATGAATGCAAGGCAAGCCTAATGAAATTGGATTTGAAGTACAATGAAATGAATAACTTAGAACATTCATGAAAAGTAGTGTTTTTCAACATACATGAATGCATAAAGCCTAAAATAATAAAAATTCGTGAAATAAATACACGGACCAAGGCTATGAAAAATCAAAGGCCCAAAAAAGCAATGGTTCCCAAAGCTATATCTAAGGATTGTTGGCCTCACTTGTATTAGTATGGATTGTGAGCATTTTTCAAGGTGAATAAGCACCTCTGAAGTAACTCACCCACTTGATATAGCCAGGAAAACATCCAAGACATGGGGTGAGTTGCTCAACATATACCCCCTTGATAATGATGATCCCTGCTATCTCGATCAATTTGAGAAAATTTGAGTGAGTTCTATGCCCAACGTTTTGCCGCAAGAAGCCATCGCGCCCTCTCTCCTGCACAACAAACGTCAACCATATCAGATTTGCTACATCATGAGAAAAAAGAAAATGCTACAAAAAATAGCAAGATGAAATCATAGATCGCATTGATGCTAATGAAAACCCCCTGATACAAAGCACATCCAAGCCAAGTGAGTTGAGGAAACCTTGGAAAAACGCCCAAGTTGAAGTCACCCTCATGTAGACAAGACAATGTTTCTCGAAAAATATATAGATCTCACAACAAATACCCAAATGCTAGGAAGCAAAATATTTTCCAATCACCATCTAAGAACACCAGATGCAAAGGAGATTTAATAATTTCCACAATAATTTTTTTTCTATTATCCAGATCCAAGAGCCAAAGACCCCCTTTACAAATGAGATGCTCTCTCTTTTAAATAAAAATGAGAGAACCAGAATCTTGACCATTTTTCAAATGGGTGGCTAGGATTTAAAGATCCAAAAGTTCTAATCAACGGTTGAGATGAGCTCAACATAAAGTACATGGTCAATACAATAATATAATATAAAAATGGACTAAATCACCATAAGAGAGGGGATCCCACTAAATAAAAATAAATGAAGCACATGGTGGGTCCAGGGAGTGTTAACTAACTCCCCTAGTGTGTCCCCATTGTAGTATAAAAATAAATCAAATTTTAAACTGCAAAATTGTGCCTCTTTGAGGAAATCGTGAGCCTCCAAAAGCTCCAGAAATTAATACAATATGCCCAAAAAATAGATGTGGGCCCATCCAAGTGCTGCAATTGTTGTAGAAAAAGTGGAACACATCACCCTCATCATCAAGACTCATCTCATGCCATTTCCTTGCCTCAGTAGCCCAAATCGAATTCTTCAGTAGCTATTTTAATTATTTTTTATTTGCCTTGGGAAATGAGACATGCAAAAAAATGCCTCCTATGGTGAATGCGTTATCCAACTGAGCCCACCAGGCTCTCTGGGAGGGGGGTACTATGGTATAAACAAGTTCCTGGACCCTCCATGCCTCATACAACTCCCTAGGCGATCTAAGAAAAATATCTCCCTACTCAGATAGACCATCCAGTATGGTAAAACTGTACCTGAAGGGTAAACCGAGCCTAATAATCTCTGTAAGTGCCCGGAACTGAAAACAAGCTGTCTCACTGGACTTGGAGAGTCAAAATCCATCTAAGGTGTATACTCATACACTCTATAGGTATCTTCATGATCATCTATAATATCCAATATACCCAGATAGACAAAATAATAATCTATAAATGACCATATAATATAACCGAAGGTGACATCCATCCGCTGCATGTGTTCAAAGACCAAGACATTCTCTACAAATCATTCAAGTAATAATCATAACAAGTAGCAATCATTTCATAGGCGATCTATCAACCAAATATACAAGGTTTACATTTATTAACTATAACTCGGTCCATACTTTCAAGATCATACTCACTCCGTAGTTGTATTCAATTTGCTAGTGAAGGGTGAAGGATAAAAATTCGGAAGGCTAGGGTAAAGGGTGATCACCAACTCAACATTGTGACACTTCAAATATGGAAAGGGAATACTCACTCTAGCATATGACGGACAAGCAACAACATAGGGGATGGTAGTGTCTCACAAATGGGTGAATTACTTCAGAGGTGCTTATTCACCTTGAAAAATGCTCACAATCCATACCAATACAAGTGAGGCAAACAATCCTTAGATATAGCTTTAGGAACCATTTCTTTTTTGGGCCTTTGATTTTTCATAGCCTTGGTCCATGTATTTATTTCACGAATTTTTATTATTTTAGGCTTTATGCATTCATGTGTGTTGAAAAACACTACTTTTCATGAATGTTCTAAGTTATTCATTTCATTGTACTTCAAATCCAATTTCATTAGGCTTGCCTTGCATTCATGTATGTTTAAAAACACTACTTTTCATGAATGAGATTTTTTCATAAGATATTCATTTCCAAATACATTGTATTGATGGCAGCGCTACTTGTTTCAGGTTTAGCCAACACAACCTAGGTAACTCAGAGCCGAAACACAAATAAATAGGGAGGATTATCCAATCATAGAGGCTCTAGTGGGGAAAGGTCCTCCATGCCACAAGTCAAAATAGTAGGTCAAGTAAGAAACATAACTGGAAGGTAATGGATGGGTAGAGACAATGAATAATGAAACCAATACTAGCAAGACAAAGTATGGTGAGAATGACTACCTCTATTCTCCCTAAGGAGGGTAAAACCAATGAGTATAGATCAAGAACTTCTAGGTCTGAGTAGGGACATCAATACATAATAGCAATACATCCAAGTCCACATATTTATATGATCGCCAGATCATGACACTAAGTGCTAATACATGTCACAAGAATGAGTATAAGAACAATGATACCCATAACATAAGATAATACAAGCAGAGTCATAAACATGTAAATAATCCATCTGAACCAACATCTGTCCAATGATAAAGCATTGATACAACTCTAGGTACTAATAATTGCTCTACAATTGGCTATCATGACTACATCAGTCCTCAAATCTGAGTGTCCTGAGACTCAGTCATGGCATGGGATAGTACTATAGTCCATCAATTAAATCATGATCCATCATAAATGCTCATCTCAACCTCTCATATGTAGGGGAACTGGTTGAACAGTGTACTGAAATTTGAAAAATAGAATATGGTATCCTAGATACTATATATGTGATAACAAATTTTTCTATAAATTCTTGAAATGCTGCAAATTACATCAATTCAGAGGGCTCTCTACAATTCTGTTTGTAAATTGCAGAAACATACTACTATGATTTGTTTCTATAGTTCTCCAAAGGCCTCCTATGGAATGCAGTATGAGAAACTCTATCTCCTGCGTTGTATGTATCCACTTTGGAACCGTGGTGTACCTTCAGTGCATTGGAACTATTCAATCTGATTCTATCAGTCCAAACCTCTCTATTTTTATATCTTTATCTCTGGTTGAACTTCTTTGAACTAGTCCCTGATTGTTCCCAAACTGTGTTTAAATAGTATGACTCGGTCTATTTTAGATCCATAGTTAACATGTCCAATTTGACACAGAATCAGATTTCAAACTAAAAATATCTCTTTCAAGATAAGATCAAGCTTGAAGGCAACATTTATGGATCATATCATAGATTCTGAGATAAAGAACTCCATATTCATTGTTCGCTAGCTTATTCTCCTCTGATTTTACTGGTCTATTATTTTTTATTTTCCCCCGACTTTTTACCGATCCCAACTGAGCCGATCCTGAATTTTGAAGTCGGAAGTCGACACTTCCCAAACAATATCAACTATCTTTTTAACTTATTGATCCCGATGTCGAGAGTCATAAGTTGGAACCGTTCTAGCCATATTTCCAACGGTCGGCCTGAATTTTTGATCCTCATGATGTCGGAAGTCGGAAGTCGGAGGTAAAAAATTTACCCATGTTATTGCCAACTTATCCTTCTGATATCTTTCATGTTTGGAGTCCATATTTGATGAAATGGGCACCACCAGAAAGGTCTCGATGAGATCTATACAGTGTGTGATTTTGTTCAACATTTGAAGACTTTGAATTTCTATCATTTGGGAGATCCTCCTAGATCAAACCTCCCCACTGGAAATCTTTTTTGTACCACCAAAATCCTGAAATTACTTAGTAAACAGGTGTTGGTACAATTCCCTCACCTTTCCGGTCTCTATCCATCGTGCCCTACTTGGATGCATTCAACCAACATGAAGATATTCAACATTTCCCTTTTATGAAGTTCTTAATCTTCTACCAAGAATGATGTCTTCCTGCAACTCATTAAGACATTCAGGTGCAAAGTCATCAACAGAAGGAACATGAACATTCTCCTCTTAGTCTATGATGATTGGAGGTTTATACAATTTCAAGTTTTCTACATTCACAACAGAATACATCTACATATATGGAGGTAAATCTAACTGGAAAGCATTATTACTAACTTTACCCAAAATTGCGAAGGGTCCATGCTTGCATGGTTTAAGCTTTTTACCTTCACCTTTAAGTCGTTCTTTGTTGATATGTAGCCAAACCTGATCACTAACTTGGAAATGATGACCCGCTGGATGCTTGTCATGCTATCTTTTGTATTTGGATTGGCTCTTCTCCAATTTTTCCTATATTGCATGGTGTACCAATTGGATATGCTGGAAGAACTTAAAAGACTTGTTTGCATCAACTTGTCCATCTTCCACATAATCTTTTCCATAGACAAAGTCTAAAGGATACTTTGGAAAGTATTCAAAACATGTCTGAAATCATTAGAGAAAATTTGGGCTCTAAAATGGGTCTTATAAGAAAACGCGCCAACAATAAATTTTGTGAATTGGAATTCAAGAACCAATAGAATTTTAATAAAATTAGTCAACCATAATTTTTGAATTAACATATTTGTCATAAAAGAAAACTACTTTTTTTTGTTCATATTTTCGATATATCTTCATGTGTTTTTACGCAAATTTCAAGTGGGAGACTCGTTGGATGTGGAATTTAATTCCGCATCCAACGAGTACCCACACTGCATACTTTTGATGGACCCCGCTACCCCAAAAACAAGAAATACTTGAAAAAACGTGATGATGACCCA
>LPNX010009936.1:248271-259918 GCA_001517045.1 Pseudotsuga menziesii | reverse complement strand
GAAATACTTGAAAAAACGTGATGATGACATCATCATCACGTTTTTTCAAGTATTTCTTGTTTTTGGGGTAGCGGGGTCCATCAAAAGTATGCAGTGTGGGCACTCGTTGGATGCGGAATTAAATTCCTCATCCAACGAGCTCTCCCGCTTAGAATTTGAGTAAAAACATAGGGAAATATGTCGAAAATACAAACACAAAAAATGGTTTTTTTCATTCTTCCTCCAAAATTAATAACTATTACTTTATTATTTTAACTATTATTTTATTATTTTTCTTAGGAGGCCCATTTTAGACCTTAAATTTCCTCTAATGGGATACTTTTGTGTGGAAGAGTGAATGGAACAATTGTAGGAATGTTGTACATAATGCAATTGATCATCCCAAACCTTGGGATGCTTAGCACAATATCCTTAGAGTAGATGTACCATTGTACGGTTGATTAATTTAGTATGACTGTCGATTTATGGATGAAAATAAATGCTCTTATTCAACTTAGTGTCCATGAGTTCCCACAAAGTTGACCAAAACTTCCTAATAAATCTAGAATCACAATTAGATACAATAGAAGTAGGTAACCCAAAATGAACCCTAACATTCTTGAAGAACAATTGAGCAGTCAATTATGTCGTGACCTAGTTTTTACAAGGCATCAAGATGCAAATTGGACTAAACCTATCCAAAACCACATACAATTAATCATGACCTTTTATACACATAGGAAACCCTCCCACAAAATCTATAGACACAATTTCCCATGGACGAGAAGGTACAGGGAGTGGAGTGTACACACCAAATTTTATGTTACTTGGCTTACTAGTAGCACACATTACACATCCATTTACATATTTGGATACAATCTCATTCATTCGAGGCCAATAACAATACCTCTAACGCTGAGCTACTGTCTTTCTTATACCAAAGTAACCAAATATAAGAGAAGTATGAACTTCTCTAATCACATGAACTCTTTCACTCTATGGAATACAAATTTTGCCAAAATGATACAATAACTTATCATGAATATGATAATTCAATTCTTTAGTTTGTGTACCATGCATTAAAGATTCATACATGTCTTTGAAGTCTTCATCCTCAACATATTCTTCAATATATTCTTCATGAGTTAATGGACTATTTTTCAAAATAATAGATGCATTTGTTGAAAGTCTTGATAACATGTCTGCAACTTTATTATGAATTCCCTCTTTATATTTGATGACTAAATGAAATAGGTATAGAAATCCCATCCATTTAAATGCCTTGATTGTTGTAGCTTAGTTTGTGTTTGTAGATATTGTAATGGTTAATGATCAAAATGCATAATTGTTTCTTTATCCATTAAATAATGTTTCCACTTCTTCACACTTTCTTTATCCCGTCGTTGTTACTTTGCAAGTCTAACTTAGTGAAATAAATAACATTTTTCAACTGGCCTAAAATATCATCAATACGTGGAAGAGGATATTTATTGTTTACTGTGATTTTGTTCAAAACTCTGTAGTCCATGCATGTAACATACCAGAAATTCCTCAAAGTAAATTATGGGAAAATGGGTTGAATTTTTCGCTTTTACAATAACCAACATGTTAAGTATGTTAGTCTCTTGAGAGTGTGTAATCACATAATTAAACACTACTATCATCTTCATCTATTCGTATAAACAAACTGTAATTTAATTAAAATGAGTTTCACTTAGTAGTTTAATTAAATTGAGTTTCACTTAGTAGTTGACAAGAGGGCTATACCGATGACCATGCTAGTACAAAAATAATGATAAGAACCTATACCTCAAATATAGAATCACATTTTGTTTGCAATTAAGATTCGTTAAAGTGCAATTCACTCTAATACATTTCTACATAAACGTATCTTATTTAGAATAGATACAACCCTTACATTAGTCACAAGGCTTATCCTTGAATGGGATAGCCCAAACACATTAACCTGTTCTACTTCTTATTGTCCATGCCTTCTATAGCTTAGGGACACAGCTTCGGCAGGCACCGCTTGAAGTCATGCAACCTCAACATAAATATTAGAACCATATATCATCATACAAATTCACGAGCATAAAACAAGATAGATCCATGTAAAAAAGTTAACTTGTTTAAAGAAACTAATTAAAAAGACATGCATAGGAGCAGCTAAATTATTTTACACATGTTCTTCGAGCGTTATTCCAACACTTTTCAATCATTGGAACGCAACTTCTGCAACCACCACTTTACATGACTTAACATGCATATTAGTACTATAAAACCAAAAGTGTGAGTTTATAAACAAAGTAATTTACATCCTTAAACAAATCTAGCTGATAAAAGTACTTCTTTCAATGTGGGCAATTGAAAACGTGTGTATGAATTTCCTCCCAACCGTAGGCTTCAACTGACGTGTGTTTATCCGTCAAAAGCCACCCCCGAGCTGGGAAACGAAATCCACTAAGGTTCAAGGTAAAAAAAAAAAAAACTCTTCCAAGTTTCAAATTAAGGTATCCAAATGGAATCCCTTACCTAAGATTATGAGACTTAACATTCCTTGTTGTCATAACAATTTTTAACCATTACTCGTGACTAAACCCTCGTAAATTTTCCATGATTGCTAAGCCATGGTCGTGTTTAGACATATTCAAATAAAATAAAATAAATAACTCACAAAATATTATGAAAAGAGGCAAACTCATTATAAACAGATGAGTCCACTTTAAATTAACCTTAGAATCCTTAACATTTACCAATAAAATCATCGTTATGTAACATATATCGATTCCCAACCTTATTCTTAAATCTTATATGTTATATAAAATTTATCTCCACCAAAAGAGATACACTATACCCATTTTCACTTACCCTAATCTTATATGTCATATAAAATTTATCTCCCCAAAAGAGATAAAGTATACCATTTTCACTTACCCTAAACCTACTCTCCACGATGACTTTTAAAATAAAATTATGTTCTTAATCCATTAAATAATAAATATTCACTTTAAACAATCATATACTACAATTTTTATCTTGTATCATACCCATATAAAGAAGGCATTCATTAATGATACATTAAATGGGGCCATCTCGGTTGAGAATTTATAAAACCAAATATCTATACATATATCACAAATTTCCAACATCCACCCATACCGCGTGCTACAAGACTATAAATTTAAAAGGGTGGACTTCCATCCTAGATATCACTATTGAACTGTCTGCAACTAATATATATATATATATATATATATATATATCGTTTGTGGCCATTATTGGGCTTAGATACCGTCACACTTGGAAGTATCATTATTGGCCATTATTGGGCTTATAAAAAAACCCGTTGGGGGCATGAAATAAGACAAATGGCAATAGCTATCTTCCATGTTTTCTTGTTTTTATTAAAAGCCCACCTTTGTGGTAGTTGGTCAAGGAGAGTCGCACTAAATGCTAATGGTAAGTGGCAATCTCTTTTATAGATTTTTATTTTCAATGCCCTCTCGACTTGATTTACATCAAATCATATTTTGAAATGCACAGGTGCTGCACTATAATATAAATTATAATAAAATTGAGAAAGATAGTTACTTCCTAACTTATAATGAAATATCTTGAGAATGATCTTTAATTGTTTGAAAAATTAGCTTAGGTAATATAATAATTATCTCGTTGGCTCAATGGAAATGGAAATTGCAACGTTTGTCTGAACATCAAGTTTCTTTCCATCAACCACATGCTTATGTTAATAATTAAATATTATTCTTAAAGAATCTTACCGTCCATTAACAACAACTAAATCTATCAAACTTTAATACCTTGAAATTTTCTAATATCGTGTTTCTAAGAGTCTAGGAATACCTTTTAAAACAAACAAAACTGCTATTGGAGTATAAGTATAGTATGTATCTATTTTTATAGAATTCATTCATCTTATTTATGTATTAACCATACTTTGATGTTATAAGTATTGGGTAAAACTTATCTTTTCAATTAATAATTAATAAGATCATGAAGAGGACTAAAAGTCTACTGGGGAGTTACTTCGACTTACAACTAAGAGTTTGGTTGTCAAAGGAAGTTTTATTTTTATTCTTCTCCAAGTTCCCAAGGCTTCCTCAACCTTTTCCTTTCCCCCTAGTGGCATTTAGCTTCTAACATTAGCTCAGGTAAATGCTTAAACCAAAAGAGCAACTTCAGTGTCCATGATGCTTAAGGCGACCCCCGTCATCTAATGACATGGCCTCCTAGCCAATCATCTCTCCCCCTAGTGGATTTGTCCCCAATATCGTTTTTAGTCGCACACGTTTTCAGTCTCTTAGCATTATTAAATTTCATCTATAATTTTGATGAGTTAGTTTTCATACTTACAATGCCTTTTACTTACGCTTCATGTTTTCAGGTTGCGTTTTGAGGGGATGTTACAATGCATAGGTGCCATGTGCCATCTTTATTTGGAACAAGTATTATAGGCGATCCACATAATCAGAAGAAGATTTAGCTAATAAACCCATGGATGCAATTGTTGTCTCATCTCCTTATCTCGATCCTAAATCATGATGGACAATGGAAGTAGTTTTCTTTTCTTCCTGCTTGTTCTGAAACTTCTCTGGCTTGAGTTCCACATATAGCTTCCAACATTTGGATACATCATGACCTTTTTTCTTACAAGGTGTGCATGTAGGTTTATATCCTCCCTTCTTCACGGTAACTGCGTGCTTTCCTTTCCATTTACTTTTGAACTTGTTTCCACCTTGCTTGAAAGGATTCTAGGAAAAGTTATCAGAAGTATTCTTCCCCTTAGTTTCAATATGGGTGGCTTGAACACACACTTCATCTAGGTTAGTAGGATTGAAAATAAGATTTGTATGTATTAAGTAACTACACAACCCCCCTATATATTTAAGAAGTGTTTCTTAAGGGCAAAGAGGTATATCCATCACTAGATCCCTCTTTCTAAACTCTTGTGTATATTCTTGCACATTCTGACCCTTACCTGTTTTTTCAACGCTGAGATATACTCATACCATGAGGAAATAATTTTACCTTTAGTAATCATATCCTCTTGAGTTTTTCTCTCCCACCATATAAGATTAGTGTCTCCAAGTGGGAGGGAATCCAACTAGATTTTTGCTTCATCAACTGCAATTTTATGAATTTTGCAATAAAATTCAATTTGTCTAATCCATTTATCTTAGAATTATGAGAATGAGAGCAAGAAGAAGAACCAGATCTTAAAAATGGAGATGAAGGTTCGATAGGGATTCCTCCATTTACTGAAGCATTTTCTTCTATTTTTACCTTCTTCTTTCCCTTATTTACCAATCTATCTTGGTATTCAAAAAAGCTTCTCTACCCTATCTACCATCTGATAGAAAGCCTTTTGGAAATTCTTCTCATCTTTTGCTCCAAAGCCTTCGCCTAGAATTTTCTTTCTTCTAGTTGCATGTCCAATCTATAGATTGAAAGGGTTAAGTTCTCCTTCACTTGCTTGAAGCTTGACCCTAGC
Organism: Pseudotsuga menziesii; assembly: GCA_001517045.1. Classification (NCBI taxonomy): domain Eukaryota; kingdom Viridiplantae; phylum Streptophyta; class Pinopsida; order Pinales; family Pinaceae; genus Pseudotsuga; species Pseudotsuga menziesii. The sequence continues at coordinate 254,430 of LPNX010009936.1, read as the reverse complement.
AAGTATTCATACTCAAAATTCCTTGGTTAATCAAGCTCAGATACCAACTTGATCTAAATTTTATAGGATCTTAAATAAAAATGAATTATGTGTGGATGATCCAACAATTAACCCTTGAGAAAGACTTTAAAATTGAAGCTTTTAAAAGATTATATAAGTAACAATAATGCAAATAATAAAATATGAAAACGACAAATTTGAAGACTGCAACTTGATAACAAAGTTAATCTCTAAAGGCCTACGTCTCCAGGTCCACTTCTAGTAAGACCGCTTCAATAAATTGTTCAAATGCTGCAAAGTACATCAATTCAAAGGGATCTCTGCAATTTTGTTTGTTAATTGCAGATACATACTACTCCAATGTGTTTCTACAGTTTTCCAAAGGCCTATTTTGACACGTAGTATGAGAAATTCTATCTCATGTGATGTATTGGTCCACCTTGGAACTGAGTTGTACCTTCAGTGCATTGGAACTGTTCAATCCGGTTCTTTCATCCTAATTATATCAATACGATTCTATCAGTATGAACCTCTTTGCTTTTCTCTCTCTATATGTGACTAAAATTATCTGAACTAGTCCCTGACTGTGCCCAAACTGCATTTAAATAACAGAACTGAGTTTGTTTTAGAATCTGGTTTCAAACTAAAAATATCTTTTTCGAGATAAGATAAATCCCGAAGGAAATAGTTGCAGATCATATCAAATATTTTGGGACAAAGAACTCCATGGTCGTTGATCGCTGGATTCTCTGCCAAATTTATTGGCCTGTTAATTTTTATTTGCTACCCTTTTTTGATGATCCTAGCTGGCCGATTCTGAACTTGCCGACCCAACTTTGTTGATCCCGATTTTGGAAATCTATAGTCGACACTGCCCAAACAATATTGCTAATGGTCCTCTCACCTTTCCGAACCCGATGTCGGAAGTTGGAAGTCAGAGGTCCCAAATACGTATATGTCACTACCAACTTATCCTACTGATATATTTCATGTTCAGATTCCCTTTTTGATGAAATGAGTATCCCGGGAAAGCTCTTGGAGAGTTCTATGCAATTATGTGCTTCTGTTCAACATTTGAATATTTTTAATTTTAGTCCTTTGGGAGATCCTCCTAGATCATTGGGTGGCCTTTGATCCAATTATGTGTGCATGACGAGCGCAATATAAAATTTACATGTTTGAGAACTACCTCTTGGTGCTTCCATAGTGCTATAATGGGTCGAGAAAACATTTTATATTCTCCCTTATTCTTATAAAATACTTGGGTCATTATGTGATCAATCCAAGTTGTTGCTGAACCACAACTTAATGAGCCCTCTCTCTCTGTTTATTTGTTTTTCCATATATGATGATGATTATGATGATTGTGATTAACGTCCACTAAGACAAACTTTGATTTATTAGAATTTAAAAAATGTAAGGAACACTTGTTTTTTTTAAATTTTTTTCTTAAAGCTTTAAAAGAAGCAATCCTAGATAACCATAGTTATAATGAGTTAAAAGGTTAGGAAGGTCAATATTGTAGCAAATATTTTGAAATTGGGCTTTCATGTGGCTGTACTTAGAAAGCGATTTTCATCTTCAACCCTCTTAGTATCACATAGATGACGAGTTCTTTCATCCCACAATGTTTTAATAACTGTCCAACCCCTGTTTTACTATGTAGCTTGTGAGAGTTTGTTTTTGTTTTAACAATGTTGATTTTCTTCTTTATGCTCTAGTTAAAACAAACAAATACTTTTAATCTTTTAGATTAGAGTTGATCACCTCCTTATATATCTTAATTTTCTCTTATCCGCTAATTCTTTACCACACCACAACTTCTCGTTAAATTTATATGTAATAATACTTTAAATATTAGCACTATTTTGCAAAGTGACATCTTCCTCAACTCCCCAATGATTTAGCCAAGACATGGTATCTTGATGTTAACCTAGCTTATGTCGCAAATTGTTTTGAGTACAGTTAGAGTATGAAACAATCTTAAGAAGTTACTTGTCTCCCATATTGTTTGTCTTCTTCTTATATATTAGGTATCTAATCATAAAAAATTATATATATGTTTTCCAAAAAAAATCATAATTTCTATTTAAAATTAATATTCTAATTGATTCTTTATTTCAATTATTTAAACAAAATTATAATTTTACTCATCAATATTTTGTAAGCATTTAAAATAGATGTAAGACTTTTTAATTATATTAGAACATTATGTTTTAAAATCATATCGAGGTTTTAAAATTTTTTTTCTCCATAAAAATAGTTCATGCTTTATTTAGGTGTATGTGTATGTGTATATAAGCGGGTGTGGGGGAAGGACATAAATATGTTATGCATGTAATGTATTGATGTGGCGTAATTATATAACTCATTATGTAATAATTCCATGTGAGTTATTTATGATAAATTAGTGATTACGATGATGCTAATGGGTCATAGTGAATGAATATTAAATATTCTATACACTTAAGTTAAAATTGATATTTATTTATTTAAACAACATTTAAAATGTACATCAATTTAATGCTAATATTTGTGAAAATATGTTAATTTTTAATTTATTATTTAAATAATTACATTTATTTTATAATTTTTTTATTAAGCTAACAATAATTAAAGTTAATATGTGTGAAAATATGTTAAATTTTAATTGATTAACAATTAATGTTAATATTTGTGAAAATATGTTAATTTTTAATTTATTATTTAAATAATTACATTGATTTTGTGAAAATATGATTTTATGGTATTTATATGTTTATAATTTTTATTTTTTTATTTCATGATATTTATATATTTATCATTTTTTTAATTACAAAGTTATTTATAAAAATATTATGTTTGTATAAAAATTTTATTTAGAAATTCATATTTGTATAGAAATAATAATTTAATAATTTGTATACATCAAAATAATTAATTCCAACAAATACAATTATAAACATAATTAATATATTAAATTGTTAGTAATATTGATGTAATGATTGCTTTCAAATAAATTTTACGTACATATTTATTTCTTATCTATAGAGAGTTTTATTTCAAAGTATTTTGCATAGTGTATTATAGAGTAAATTTATATATTGTTAATGTTTTTATAAATATATATATATTTAAGCTAGTACTTATATAATTTTGAATTTTAAACTAAAAAACTTAGAAAGTGTTTAAAACAATATATCCATTTATTACCTATTTTACACCCCCATAAGTTTCATAAACATACGATTCATCATTGTATTGTAGTGATGATTTTCCTTCAAATACATGTATAAGGTTACTATTTTTTTTCATTAAAATTGATGCTTTAAAATATTTTGATTAATTCATGGTAATTAAGTAAGGAACATTAACATATTATTTCAACTAAACTTGTTTGATATGTTTTTAACCCTAATTTGTTTTACATTCATTCTTTATTAAATACAAATAAGTAAGGAACATTAACATATTATTTCAACTAAACTTGTTTGATATGTTTTTAACCCTAATTTGTTTTACATTCATTCTTTATTAAATACAAATAAAATACATTAAAAGTTGAACCATTTTTGAAATGATAAAGGCATGTTATTTTATTGAATGAGGGAGGAAGAAGGTTAAACTTCAACTACATCCCTCCAAATATTATGCTTGCTAAACATCATCATGTTAATTATATTAAGCTTATATATAATTAAATGGTTATTAAATTCATTATTAAAAACAATATAAATTAAGATGAAATAAACAATTAATAATTAAAAAACATGATAAAATAGATTTTGAGCATATTTTCATTATAAATTTATGAAACATCCTAAATTTTAAATTGTTCTTAAATTCATTATTAAAAACCATATAACTTATCTTTTAAACACATTTTTCATACAAAAATTAAATGGATTTTGAATTTATTATTGGAAATAAGTTAAAGGAGGGAGAACAAAAGAGTCTTTGGGATTTCAACCTGGCTTTCCCATTCCAAAGCTTTAAACCACCTTTTTGTAATCAACATGTCATATGCATTTTATCAACATAATGTGAACTTAATTCATTTTGGAATATAGTAATTTTGGATAACTCAAAATAGACACCCAATAGATAAAAAACTCAATTGAGTTGATTGCCTTCAATATACATAATCACATATTTGATTGGATTAAATTATAATATAACATTTTCCTTATCTTTTAAAGCTTAGCTTATAAATTGATTGTCTTCAACAAATATAATTACATATTTATAATCAACATGTTATATGCATTTTATCAAACATAATGTGAACTTAAATTATTTTTGGAATATGGTAACTTTGGGTAACTCAGAGTAGACACCCAATAGACAAAAACTCAAGTGAGTCGATTGCCTTCAACATACATAATCACATATTTGATTGGATTAAATTATAATATAACATCTTCCTTATCTTTTAAAGCTTACTTCTAAATTTATCTTGAGGTGAGAGGCACTAGCTTATGTTATCAATAAATGATAATGTATGATTATAAATATATCTTGAGGTGAGAGGCACTAGATTATATTATCAATAAATAATAATGTATGGTAGATTGATAGTATTTATATGAATTTGTTATATATATATGAATGCCAAATAATAATAATTAATTAAGTGTTGGAACATGACTATTCATCTATAGTGACAAATCAATTCATACATAGCATACCATCCCTGATATTATAGTTATTCTATTATCTATTCAATCAATTATTAAATATATTTATTTGTCTTATATGGATTTCTATTTACCATCCTTCTTATATTGGATATTTGCTAATAAATGAACATTGTTCATTTATAATTATTATATTTTTGAGCACCTCTCTCCTATGCATGAACTATTAAATGAAGTGCACCAACATTAAGATAAACTCTCTACCTTCCTCCATATATGTCACTTGGAACATGACGACAAAATGAATATTCTTATAGAGAAAATAAATATTTTTGTAGAAATATAATAATTTAATAAGGATTATATGTCATTTGCAGAAAAAGAAAACTTTACAAAGAGAATTGAAAAGGTTTTGTAGAAAAAATGCTATTTTTAGTGCAGTGATAGTGCTTATCTAATGTAAAAACTATACATGAGCATTGGTTCTCATGAATAGTGCATGATAACCATCCATGAAGAGGGGTGGCTACCTCTAAAGAGTGGGAAACAAGCAGTATCCACCTACAATGAGGGGAAACTACTCATTGAGGTGGCTATTGCAATCATCTACCTACACACCCATGAGGGTGGGAACCATAAGGTACACCACTTGTAGTAATTCCCATAAGGGCCATACTTTATAATGCATAATACCACCATGTGGAAAATTTGAAAAATGTTTGCCTGTAAGAGGCATCCTCCATAAAATCTTCCATGTGGGTGCCATACACCACACATGGGACACCAAACATGTTATGAAGAAAATAAAAGGTTTGGTTATGTCATCCACCCCTATTTAACTAATGAGGGTATCCTCCATTGATTCTTTAGCGGTGTATGCATATACAACAATACACTCATTAAGAGTTTAATATGTCATTTTTGAGAATGGATCATGGACGATAAATGTAGCATTCATTCCTCCAACCACCCGAGATCGACCTAATTTATTGTTTTTTTTTGACAGAAGCATAGGGGTAGATTATATTAGTGCCGGTATTTAGCTACCGAAAGCTTGATACATAGATATTCAGCTACAAATATGCCGAGCCAGATCGGCTTCGTGTCATTATATCTGTCCGATGTTGGATGGGTTTTTTTTTTTTTTTGATACGGTCTGCCATTCGCTGCTTTGGCCTTGCTCGTGGTTTCCCGTCTGACCTTGTGTTTCTTCAGCATCGGCAATATCAGCCCAGTTTGAGGCTCCCTGGGTTGGCTTTGGCGACGTGGGCAGAGGTATTTCTACTGGGTCTGTTCTCTGAGCAAGTTCTTTGGGGGCGGAATCGGCTTCCTCTTCTGGTGCCGGGGTCTTCCTTTCAGCTTGCTTCTCCGGAGGTGCTTCTTTCCACCAAGTGGGCCTTTGGCTTCGGGGAAATCTTCTTTTTCCTGATGATTTCTCGCAGTTACGGGCTATATGCCCTGTTTCAAAGCAGACCCTGCATCTGAAGCAGAGATTCTCGTAATCGATCTTCTGGGTCCAAGAGTAGCCCTTGCCGAGGAGTTT
>LPNX010009936.1:161802-247897 GCA_001517045.1 Pseudotsuga menziesii | reverse complement strand
ACTCCCCCCGACTAGAGGCCACTTCTTTGAAAGAAGGGCAGACCCTTCGTTGAGAGGCCTGAGAGTTGCCAAGAGAGAAAACCGGATCTGAAGGAGGAGGGTCGGCGCTGATCGGGACAGCCACGGAGTTCATGGCGGCTGCAACAACAATCGGAGGGCGAGCTGGAGGCCGCAAGGGCGATCTGGAGGGCGATCTGGAGGCGGATGGCGAACTGGAGGGCGATTTGGAGGCCGCCATGGCAGAGGCAACGCTGAGATGTGCCGCGAGGGTGGACTGGAGGCCGTGAGAGTGCTGGAGGGGCGGCAGGAGGCCGAAGCCCTCAGCAAAACCTAGACGCGAGCTTCAAACGCCGTGAGCTCGCTCCCCGTCCGCCTTTTTCACGAAAATCCTCTCGCCTCCGCCTTAATTCGACCTAATTTATTGTTATATATAAAGAAGGGCTTGATATTTTATAAATATCATGAAATTTGCATCACTTTTTTTAATACATAACTTTTATTTTCAGAGAGGTTATTTTAATCAAACATTAAAACTATAAATAGAGGCTTAGACTTTCTAATTAATAGGAGCACAATTTTGGAATGAAATATATGAGAATCGAAAAACTTAGTGATATTAAATTTTATATGTTTCTATTGGTTTTTATGTAATTGTTTATGGCTATAATTTAAGATTTTAGTAGGAATGTTTTATCTTGTTAATTTATAATAAACTTTTATTGTAGGTTATAAATAAGTTTGTTATATTTATATATATTTTTTCCCAGGAAAAAAGGCATAATTTTATTTCATCTTTCGAGTAACAAAATTACATTTTGCAGATACACATCAATGTGTATTCAAAGAAGAACCCTGAGTGGGTCTAGTGTAAATATTTACAACAAAAATCAGGATGAAGTTCAATCCCGAGTAGTCACAGAAAATCATGTAACAAATACTACCATATCATCTAAAAAGAACTGAGCGATAAATAGGCATATAGTTTCAAAACATGTAGAACCATAGATACAGACAAAAACTGTACAGTGAAATCTGTATACAGCATAGTATGTCTCATGTGTAACAAAACACAAAAAGATAGAAAGACATCAAAACATGAAATCATTGAGGAGCTACTCCCTCAATGAAATGACGGTGATAAATAGTGTGTTCAGTGCCATTGATCGGCTCACATATCTTCCACTGACCCTCCATCATAAGTAGACCCTCCTTTGAGGCCAAGTCCGCCTCCTTGTTATTCTCCCTGTAGACATGGCTGCAAGAGAATGAATCAAAAGTGTCTATAATGTCTACAATAGAAGTGAGAATATTTTCCAATCTCAAATGTTTGCATACTTGAGTCTTCTTGACCCAATTGATGACGTTCATAGAATCACCAAAACAAAAAAGAGAGCGACACCCTTTCTCTGCTGCATATTTGAGTAAAAGTTTTAAGTTGAAAAGTTCAACAAAGTTATTGCTGCCTTCACCTAAACCCATTGTGATCTTATAGAAATGTCCTTCCCCGAGCAATAGTAAAGCCTATAAGTTTGTTATATATATATTCTTTACCAAGATTTTAATGGCTAAAATAATTCATTTTTGTTTTTCTTTCATATAAATTGGGGAAGAAATTAATAATATTAAAAGGTGGAAAGAAAAACTACCACAAACCATTTATGATATTGTTGGGAAAGATATATGATGTTTAATTCTACAATTAAATTGTCAACTAAGGGAAACATTAAAGGCTAGCATAATCTAACTTATTCTAATCTAATGATGAAAAACATACTTGAATTGTAAAAACAAATTATGACTACCAAATGAGTTTTATATTCCTATTTCAAATTGTAAAGTTAATCTAGAAATTACAAATTATGTAAATAAAATGCTACAAATTCAAACTTCAAAGTTCCTAATTTTAAAGCTACAAGCTAAATTAAATATTACAAAAAGCAAATCTATGTTAACCATGAACTAAATTCTATGATAACCATACAGAATTTGTACACATAACAATTACAGAAAAAAAAAACTGAGTTACAAAATATTCATATTTTTACCTAAACTCTATTCTCCCAACAATAACAAACTACTATGCTTATATAATGTTTACATGAGGTGAACACAAAAATTCGACCTCCCATCAAATTAATACATCAATCTAAAATCAGAGAGTTCAACAAATAGCCAAATTCAGAAAACCTGCCTCAATAATATTATGAAAAAATTAGTTCTAATATGTTCAAAAATTATGAAAATTACCCACGATTGAAGGTAAATCAGGCATACAAATAAAAACAAAACAAACTATTAAATGGCATCAAGTGATCATAATAAATCTTACCAACGTCATATTCCATTTGATCGGCGAGTTTCAGAGATTAAATAAATTAAAACCACATCATTGCAAATGAGTTTTAACTAACGTAATATTAAATGCTATAAAGTTAAAGATTTAAATAATTGCCATGATCTAAATTGCTTTGATTCACACTAAATAATCACAATCTGATTTATGAGTATTTTAACTATTATTTATTTAAATTTAAAACAATATAAGTTAATGATCCAAAACTTTAGGTTAACCCATGCTTTGGGTTTGCACATGTAGATATTATGAGACCAATGAAAACTAGAAGACAAAGGTAAATCAACTCGTCAAAAGAGCTAGTCAAAGAATCGATCAAAACATGCTCCAATACATTATCAAGCTTAATGCAAAACTTAGCATCGAAAGGTGTGCAAAACAAGTACCAAAATACTTACCATTTGCCCAATATTACATTTAATACATAAAAAATAATAGACCATTTGCCAAATATTACATTTAATACATAAAAAATAATAGATTAGGATTCTTTTATGTTTATGAGTTATAATCAATAAAATAATGTAAAAGATAATTGTTTTAAAGATATATGTACTAAATTGCGGGTGACTGAGCTATGTGATTACTGAAAATAAAGTCATGAAAAATGACAATTTTTAGAGCCCATCACATTTATTAATCATACTCACCCTACTACATGGATTTCAATAATTTTATAGCTCTAATTTATGAGCTAGCAATTTCCTTATGTTTTATAGAAATAATAGATCAATGCTATGAGCAATGATGCTAAGAAAAAACACACAAAATAGATCTTGCTACTAAGAATTCTCACAAGCATACACAGGAAAAATAGAGAGAATAAAAGAGACTCAATCACATGAATGAAGAGATGAATATTGGTGTGTATCCTTTCATTGAATAATGATGAATAATAGTGTACATAAATATTACATCCCTCATAGGAAAATCGAGTTGTATGGAGACAACTCATAAAGCTCAAAAATGTCGACTTACCAAAATATAGCAAACCCCCATAGGTGGCTAAAGCACTTCCCAAATCTATCAAGGACTTCATGAATTGGCAAAAGAATGAGTGAGTTGTCAAGGAGATGGAAAAAACATGCTAATCCTAGAAAATGGAGGGAAAGTCATGAAGGATGGGTTGGAAACAAAAGCACCCAATTTCCTAATTTGACTACTTTTACCTTATCCATAGAAAAGCATAAAAGCAGAAAAAACAGAATCTGTTGTAAAGTGTTGTATACTAATTCTGGATGGTCAAAAGGTGGTCAATATCAACCCTGAATTAAAAATAAATCATTCATAGCATATATATGGCATGTATTTAATTTAAGGTGCAAGTGGATGCCAACTAATTAAGCTAGTGTGTGAATAATTAATCAAATAATGATTAATTATTTTATCCTAAGTTATGAGTGGGTTTAATATATTCCAACACCTCCCTATAAGTCTGACTTTATGATGGTATGACAAAATATAGAGATGCATATAGGGCCCAACAACAAGGCTATGGTCACCCTTTAATAATTATTATGTCCAGTAAAGCGAGGAAAGAGGCAAAAGCACTGGGGAAAATCCTCCCTCAAGAAAGGACAAGGCACAAAATTTTGAAATAATATGTCTTCAACATATCCTTATCTTCACTTGAATGAGCTGAGTGAACTGCTTCTGGATGGAAGACTTGTCGTAGAAATCATGAACTCCATGATCATGCGTTGGAGTTTAGAACCTGCAAGAAGGAAGAGGAGAGACTCCTTGTATCTCATCATCTGATGAAGTAGGAGCATTATCTGAATGCTTCTTGTTGCTATCAAACTCTAATCTGCAAACATAATCTGGAATGGAAAAGGGATTTGTGCATACTCCTTCCCAAAGAGTACAAAAATTAAGACAATTTATTTCACATCCAATTCCTTGAATAGCTGCAAAATTGTGATGTGAATCACATGTCAATCTTCCAATCTGATGTAGCACTTGTATAGATCTGATACGAGGCTGATAAAACTCTGATATATCATAAATATTAGCATATGGAACAATAAAGACAAAGGCTTTAGTGGCTCCATGAGGATATAGTGTTAGACTAGGAAAATTATGAGCAACTAGGGAAAACTGATAGGTGTAAAAATATGAATGATGGATGGGCATAAGATCTGAACCATAAGTGTTTAGAACAGATCCAAAAATGTTTAATATTAGTCCAAATATGACTAAGGAAATGGATAACCAACCAGTGAAATATAGGAAAGACTTCAAACCATGTAAGCCTAAATATTACTGCATAAGAGACTAATGAGGAATCAACTAGTGAACTTGGGATTTGTATAGTTTTAGGATTATTCAGAGGTATGGTAGATGGTATGGATGGTGGTATTATATGTGTCATGACATTCATATAATCCTGCAAACAATCCAGGGGTGGCAGGCGCGGGTGGGATCCTAGTGGATCCCGGAGGACAAGTGGAACAAAGATTTGCCTGGGGACTTGGCCCTAGAACCAACAATGAAGCAGAATGGATGGCTCTCCTCCAGGGTCTCCATCTTATTCGGGGCAAAAAACTCCGGAAATTTCTGGTCTTCGGCGACTCTAGGCATGTCATATATAAGATGATCAATGGGTATCCCTCAGGAGATATCAAGTGTCGTAGATTATATAAAAAGGCTAAGCTTCTTCTGCCTCAATCCATCGAGATTTATCACATTCTTCGCCATAATAACAAGGAAGCAGATATCATGGTTAATGTTGGAGCCAGTCTCCCCCAAGGCCACTACAGCCAAGATGGCGACCCTCCCTTCTTCAAAGTCATTCCATGACGAGAGGTTTTAGAATTCATTCTTGCATTCTCATCAGGAAAGTCTAGGAATTGAAGTCCTTATCTCTTGGTGAACAAATTCGGATTTTTGTTGATTTTCTTTCATCTCTCCCCCTTGGTTTCTTATTCCCCCTCCTCATCTTTTTTCTTTTCCCCTCTCCTTTCTCCCTTCTCCTTTTCCCCCCTCCCCTTCTCCTTATCCCTTCCATCGTCCGCCTCTTCTTCCCTCGCCTCCTCCCTCCAGCTGGCCTTCACCTCCTCCTTCCTCTTGGCGGCTCTTGGCATTTATTGTTATGTCTTGTCGGTTTTCATGAGGTGGCCGCGTGGATTCTTCCCTCCTCGGCAGCAGCGATATTAACTCCCTTCAGCCTTTCAATTTATTGTCATTCCTTCTCGCACGATCGGGGGACTCCTATCTCCGTCTTCATGTCGAATCCTTGTCCTGGCTCATCTCATAGTTGCTCTCCGAGTTCGGGTCTCGGTTCTCCCAGCTCTGTAATTTACTTGCTGAATGTGGTAGACGGAGTTAGAGGTGGGAGACTGCAGGGAATTCCTTGGCATGGACTCCCCCTCATCCGAGCCTTTATAAAAGAACGCCTTGCTCTGTCTGCTTTCTTCTCCTGTCAATGTTGTTATCCTTCTGCTTCCTGGGAAATAGAAAATCAGGTTAATACTTCTTCATTCCGATTCGACAGGCAGGAAAGGGTATTGGGATGCCTATGCTCCGGTTGGAAGAAAGACGCCCTGGGGACTTTGTCTTGTTTAGATAAATTTGGGGGTGCCGCTCTGCAGTAAGAAATAGTCGACCTCTGGAGTAAATCAGCCCTGCAGCAAGAAGCTGTAGACATTGCAGCTTCCTCTTTGCATATTCAGTTTTCCCGAATAGCAATCACGATTGACTCTGGCAGAATGGCTCACTATGGCGACAACCTTGGGCTGCAGGACATTATGAAGAATTTACGCAGGCTGTACAAGATGACAGCCATAGGGGTAATGGACAACAAGGAAATGGCTAAGGAAATTAAGAGTATGAGCGAGACCGTGAGTAGAACATCTCTGGAGGTTAGCAATAATGGTGCCCGCACAGACGACCTTGAGAGAAACCTGCTCGAGCTGTTGGGCAGAGTTGAACGCATAGAAGAAGACCTTAAAAAGCTTGTTTCTCTGAACCAGGAAAGTAGGGTTAATGGCGTCAATGAAGCAGCTGACCAGCCTATGGAAGAAGAATCTGTTTTACAGCCCAGGCCTCAGAAAGGCACCTGACTTCTATCCTTTGCTTATTATATTTCAGTTTTGTATGGGTTATGTATCTCTTCATTTTGCTTTGTAGTCAGTTCGTGAGGGTATATACTACCCGCATAGTATGTAGTTCTGAAATACTCATATGCTCTCTATTTTGGGAACCTGAACATGTCTGGTGTGTAGCATTTTTGCCTTGCCGGCCTTATCTTTTATTTCTCTGATGTAATGAATGGCTGTGCACAGCCTGTTAATATAATCCCTCTTTCTGTTTCTGTTAAAAAAAAAAAAATCCTGCAAACAATCTTCTAAATCAGATATACAAGCTTGTGAGGAAGAGCTGCTCAAAGACAAGTCAATATCTAGTGAAAAATCACAATTTTTGGGAGATGAATCTAGTAGAATTATGAGAGGAGGATCATCCAAAGAAAGGATCTGATATTTTTGATTCTGATATATCAGAGACTAAATCTATATCAGAGACATGAGAAAGGGATATAAATCTGGCACTCAAAGCATAAGTTATATCACCTTGGAACTGTGGAGTTTGACATTGTTCTGAGGAATCAACAAGCTTTTCTAGTTCTTCTGGAACTTCGATCTTGTGCTTCTTAAGAAGCTGAGACAAGATGCCCATCTTCTTCTTGAAACACTTATTCTCTTAATGAAAACCCTTGCTGCAATAAGAACACTTGGATGTGCTCCCTTTCTTCTTAACTTTCTTCATTAAATCTTCATAAGAATCTTCATCTTCAATTTCTGACTTTGGCTTCTTCACAATTTGCTTTTCTTTGGATTTGACATTCTTTTTTCCTTGAACCAAGAGAGAATGATCCTTGCTCTTGGGAGAATTAAGGACACCCATATGGATCAATTTATCTTTCTCCTTTGCTAGTGAATCAAGAAAATAATTTAAAGAAGGCATTTTCCACTTAGGAACAACAAGCCTAGTAGCATGAAAAGTAGACACAAAAGCTGAGTAATCAGGACCCAATTTTGAAATATTGGAAAGGATTAATTGATAATCTTCTTTCTCAATCCCACATTGCTTGAGCATTAGAACAAGTGACTTGAAATTGGTGAAGAAACCCTCAAGAGAATCGAAATTGCTTGGACTTAGTGATAATAACTCAATCTCCAATTGATGCGCTCTTAGCTCAGTTGAGTCCATACTTGGTTTGGAGTGGTCAAACCATCTAGATGAAAGAGTAGATCAAGAGAAATAAAGAGGCAAAGCAATCCATAGGCTTCATTCAACCCATTGTGCCACTTAGCTTTCTCAATCATAGCATTGGACTCATTCTCCAAAGCTAGAGTAACTATGTACAATCCTCTACTGCGTAATTGATTGGAGATTTTGGCTTTCCATTTGTGGTAGTTGAAGGGAGTTAGAATTATTGATGAAGGAGAATCCATATTGCTGAATTGATGTTCTCAAGAAGAAACTCTCTGCAACCTACAAAACAAACTAGGAGAAAATCTTGTAATCTAGACAAGCTCTTCTTCAGAGAGGGGTAGGAGACTGGATGCGCTCCTCAACTCTGTAGAACTTGATCAACCTTGTTGCTCTGATACCATATAGAATCTTGAAAGGTTGTGCTTCCTATAGCTTTGATACCATGTAGAAATAATAGATCAATGCTATGAGCAATGATGCTAAGAAGAAGCACATGAAATAGATCTTGCTACTAAGAATTCTCACAAGCATACACAGGAAAAATAGAGAGAAGAAAAGAGTCTGAATCACATGAATGAAGAGATGAATATTGGTGTGTATCCTTTCATTGAATAATGATGAATAATAGTGTACATAAATATTACATTCCTCATAGGAAAATCGAGTTGTATGGAGACAACTCATAAAGCTAAAAAATGATGACTTACCAAAATATAGCAAACCCCCATAGGTGGCTAAAGCACTTCCCAAATCTATCAAGGACCTCACGAATTGGAAAAAGCATGAGTGAGTTGTCAAGGAGAAGGAAAAAGCATGCTAATCCTAGAAAATGGAGGAAAAGTCATGAAGGATGGGTTGACAACAAAATCACCCAGTTTCCTAGTTTGACTAGCTTTACCTTATCCATAGAAAAGCAGAAAAAGCAGAATAAAGTAGAATATGTTGTAAAGTGTTGTATACTAATTCTAGATGGTCAAAAGGTGGTCAAGATCAACCGTAAATTAGAAATAAATCATTCCTAGGATATAGATGGCATTTATTGACTTTAAGGTGCAAGTGGATGCCAACTAATTAAGCTAGTGTGTGAATAATTAATCAAATAATGATTAATTATTTTATCCTAAGTTATGAGTGGGTTTAACATATTCCAACCTATTTATTTGCAAATAGTCAATAATATTACCAATTAACCTTTCATTCAATGAAATAATTATTTCTTTAAACTTTAGGTCATTCAAGAATATGGAGAATATAATATCCCCAATATGATATTAGAGATATTAGCTCAAATTTATCCAGAGAGGCACCAAAATTTTCAACCAAAGATATATTGATTCCCAGAATTTCTTCAGAAAGTGGTTTGTATAAATTAACTGGAATAGATTAAGTATGGTGCAACCCAACATGAATGACTCTGGATATTTTCATGTGACCAATCATGTTTGCTATTAATACTTAATGTATTTTTATCAAAATATGGTTTAAACCTTTTAACAATCAGTTTGCAAGCAACATCTTAATCAACACAAATTGACTAGCTTGAATTTGGAAAATTTAAACTAACTAGATCTTTCCCAACCTTTCCTGAACAGTACTGGACCCCTTCAAATTTGTCCAATCAGGTTTTTAGGGTATTTAACACACTTTGGACAATCCAAAAACACTTATTGACATACACAAAAGGATTTCTATGGAAATTTTACAGACATAAACTTTTGTCAAGGAAATTGTATTGATCCCAAAAACATTGTTGAACTAGTTTACATACCCAACACTGCCAAACCTTCCCAAATTTCTAAGCAGGATTGATTTCCACCCAAACACAATGATAACAATCCATACATTTAACAAAATTCACTTAGGGATTTTCTTCGACAGTTTGCACATTTTAGAGTGCATCACACCTAGGCAGACCATTTGGGTAGACACACATGACTGGAGGTACTTTACCTAGGAATCATGTGGAACTCTTCTACTTCTAGGTTACCAATGGAAACAACTAACAATAATAAGGACATACACTTCATATTTAGACTCTCAGGAAAATTCACCATAGACATAAACTCAAATTATTGAAGACTAGATTAGATTCTAACTGCATAAGACTGCTGAATTCCAACTCATTTCGAATATCCCATAAGCCTCTCGAATTGGAAAATAAAGACTTAGATCTAGACAAATACACCAAAACCAAGCTAATCAGCTCATTAACAAACATGAGAAACCCTTTTTGGAAGTTTTACAGATACAATTTTTGACCACAACTTTCAAGTCTAAACTAGTGAATTAAATAATGGAATTTGAGTATAATATTGAGGGTAGAAAACACTGGAACTTTATTAAGTTTGCAAATACAGAGAGATATGATAAAAATAATGGCAAAATAATGCCAAGATATTTACAGAAGGGAAGATAAACAATACTATTCAAGAGAATGGATTTGCATTTTCAAAACTCCAACCTCTAGGTATATCTCGACCCCAAGCTTCAAATATGCGAAAAATGCGCTCTACACTAGATACAAGGACTACACAACTAATACAACAACCAAGGATAACTTCCAACACCAACTAGTGCTCCCTCCAAGCTTAAACATACACACCACATTGAATTTAGATCTAGGAAAACACTAATAAAATGAACACAGTTACAACTGGAACTATACCACACCAAACACAAATCAAATCGTACATGGAAAATATATTATTTGCTGATATTTATAAGCTCCATGAAAAGGACGAAATATCCCTTTCCTGATCACCAGTTGAAAATATCTCTCAATCCCTCAACTAGTCACTGGTTACATAGGGACACATCTCCCAATGCTAGCAAGGGGCACATCACCCAATCCATGAAAATCATAGATATATTCAATATCACAAGGATAAAAATAAAAATGACCAAAATATGTGAACTGGGGTACTCATCCCTCTTATATTAGCTTCTTTTTTATTTTTTCCTTCTTCTAGAGCCTGCTTTATAGGAATTCGAGCCATAGATGTTGGAAGGAAACTTCGGTATATTACATGTCAGATGTGAACTCTCTCTCTCTCTCTCTCTCTCCCTTTCTCTCTTTCTCATAAGGTGTGTCCTCCTTGGATAAGTTCAGACTCTGTATCTTCTATTGAGATTCCCTGGTGCTTTCTTGTTGTTTCTATTCCTTCTTGAGCTTTTATTAGCAAAATTTGGAAACTTCTTCCTTTCCTGCTTTTCTTCTACTTTTCCTAATTTTTAGATGCTTTTCCCATATTCCTTGAGGGAAACAACTCATATGGGACAATCCATCCTCCTATGTGCCCTATTGAGCCACCTAGACCATTTCCATCTCATTAAACAATTATTTGACAATTAAATATTCAAATTTGTGGACCTACCTCACCACCTTAATCATTTCTCATTAAGTTGCCAAGTGATTATGGACATTTCCTCCCCCCCCCCCCCCCCCCATATTGCGTGTCCTCAAGCAATTTAAATATGAGTGTAGAAGTACCTATTTTCTTTACCCCAAATTTATGCACAACCCATTTCTTTTCCTCCTCCTGACATGGTGATTTTTTATATGGTTGTCGCTTTAAGTGGACCAAATCACCAACTTTATTCTCCCAAACTGAATCACTCTAAAACTGAAAAATGATATCATGAATCCTAACTAATCAGAAGGAAGTGAAGTATCCTCTAGTCAATGTATGGTCCTGCAAGGTAATGGCATATGATACCTTCCGACACTGCAACCACTCAATAAACTCCACAAATAATTAGTATACCGAGACTCCAATCAAATGAAGGATAAAATTGACTCTCACCTAAATATCTGTTGTTGAATTGGACTAAGATTGGAATTCTAAATTCCAAACTGAACTCAATGAAGGACCACTAGGCTACTGTTGCGCCAAATATGATTATAAACTTTCCCTAAAGAAATAACTCAGTCATCCAATGCAAATTTATGTTCAACCAAAATGAAACAACTAAGTCCAAAAAATTATCCTAGGGTCCCAAATGAAGATGAGATCTTCTAGGTGTATGTTTTATCCACTTTTGCACTGCATAATATCAACATAAGGAGCCTTCTGAAGACTCTCATTCCACCAAGAACGAAAATGGTATGTCCATCCATCATAAGGCTTCCCATTTGGGAAACTGAACCACTTCTCTCTATGGATATACTCTTGTAAATGGTTTTTGGCATGCACTCCTTTTCTAGCTGCTGAATTGGTACACCATGAAATTTATAGATCCCATTGTTTATGCTTCATTCCACTAAACATATCCATCACCAAAAACAATTTGTCATCCCAAAATATACCTGGATCCCATAACCATTTCAAAATTCCACCTCTTTCGTTGCTTTCGAAAACCTTTTTTATTTGATCCAACAAGGTTTGGATCTCCTCTTGTGCTAGTTGATTTCTTGCATGCATTGCTACATTTAACATTCAATGAATGTTAGCTAAACTTCTATTATCAAGTGACTCTAAGTTTTCCATATAGTTTTCCACCCGATCCATGGATGCATGTTTATTGAGGGCATCATATTGCAACCATATATCCCTTTATTGCTTCTCACAAAACAAGTCAATGCCATAAATACCAATTAATCCATTACTGATGGAAAAATATTTTTTGCCTCCTTGAGTCACCATCTTTGTGATGTATTTATTCACCCAATACATGGATGAATAAACACTTTTATTTTTTGATCCATATAAAATGTAGTCACTCTTCCTCCTCAATAGCTAAATCTTTCTCACCTTAAGAAAGCTCATAATCTTCTTGAATCAAAACAAGTAATTGCCCAAGTTTCTCCTTATCAACTTTCCTTTCAAGACTCTGTGAATTTGATTGTCCTTGATGTTCAAACCTCTCATGAGGTTCCTCCATCAAAGAAGGAATTTCACCAACCATATGCATTTGACTGGTTGTGGTGTATGATGAAGAATGTGATCCTCCCAACTCCATTTGAAACTGTTCAAATTCCATGGCCTCGTCTTCTAAAACTTGAGTGCAAGATCCGTGTCCATAAATATATGAAAATAATATCATTTCATATTTTCCAATCATTCTTTTATGTTGCATAGTTGGATACTAGATACCCATTCAAAAGATCCTCTTTTTATTTCCTTCGACTGATTTTTGCACATAAGGTATTAAATGAATTTGTGTGCACTATCAGTCTTGGTCAAAACTTGCAATATCTTTTAGTCTATGACTAATAATTGGTTCTTTTCATGCAATGGATTCTTAACAACACAATTTATGCTGTCACATAGGGAGTCATTCAACTCACTTATTGTTTTAGTTCTCACAATGCATTCTTTCATTTGATTGAAACCATCTTTAACACTCACATTTCAAACATTAGTATTAAAATTATTCTTCCATACTATCATTAGCATTTGAAATGAATGTTGTAACATTGTGATATAAAGTAATATGTTCATCGAAAAATTCATTAATGTTATAATAGATTTGTGTTCCTTCTTCATCTGATTCTTTTTGAAAAATGAAATCATCCTCAAAGGATGTCTCATTTTATTTATTGTCATTCATGAAACAATTTGATGCCTCTTCTTCTTCATGTGCTTTGCAATCTGCATCACTGGTAATCTCATCAACAATTCTGGTTTCATTTTATATATGGCTTCCATGAGTTGGATGATTTTAATTCTTCTCATGTTTCTTCAAAGGCTGTTTTTAATGTCCATGCACAACTTCTACACAACTTTCTTCAATCTTGCATTCATCCTTTGGAAGTCTTTCTTCACATTCTCTAATGGTTGTAATGTAAAATCTGATTGCTTATGGCATGAAACCACAACATATAACTCACCCTTAACATCCAAATCAACATTAGAAGGTGCTAAATTACCATTATCAAGACATGAAATGACTAGTTGTTGCAAAAAAACATGTTTACTGCGAAAATCAGGATTCTTATCATACCTATGCTTGGTGTTTCCTTCTTTCTGCTCCGTTATCTCAATGCACCGGCTAGAGGAACAACATGGTTCTTATTTTTATGGATTGATCCTCTTTTCATGTTCAAATTAAGGTTGAGCAATGATTGTAGATGCACCATTTTCTAATACAACTTCTTCACAAATTTTCTTGGAGACTTTGTTTGAAGAAAATAGAAAAAGGCTCATAATGCTTTGAGATGCAAATGGTTTGCTTCTCTTAAGAGAATCCTCATCCACAACCTTTGGCTAGAATTCATACTTGTAAGTGAAATAATATTGGAAGGATAGTATTGTGTAGGGATCCTCACCCATGCCAAATACTATTGATAACAATGAGGCATATTAGCACTTGCTGCTAACCTTCCTGCTAATTCTTCTTCAGGACTAGCCATTGGTGGGTCGAGCCTTCTATGTTCTCTGCATATGATGTCACATAAGGAATAATCCTCCTCATGTGAAATTTGCAAGCCTCCATCTATATAAATGACTTCCTCTCATGCATCTTGTTCCAGTTCCAATTCATCAGTACCAATTAGAGACATGACTGCAATTCTTCTTCAACTGAAAGCTATGTTCTGTAATTTATCTTCAAAATTATTTGTTTTGAAAATAAATATTTAGACAGGTGCAGAGGACCATGCTTTGATGCCACTTTAATATCCCCAATATGATATTATATATATTACCTCCAATTTATCCATAGAGGTACCAAAAGTTTCAACCAAGAATATATTGATTCAGAAAATTTCTTCAGAAAGTTGTTTCTATAAATTAACTGGAATATATTAAATATGGTGCAAATCAAGTGGAATGAATCAAGATATAATTATGTGACTCTAGATCTAGTTTAAACCTTTTAACAAGCAATCTATGAACAACCTCTTAATCAACACAGTTTGACTAGCTAGAATCTAGCAAATCTAAGTAGATCTTTTCCAACCTTTCCCAAACACTACTTGAACCCTTCAAATTTATCCAATCAGGTCTGCAAAGTATTTAGCACACTTTGGAAAATCTAAAAACACTTACTAATAGACACCAAAGTATTTCTATGGAAGTTTTACAAACATACACTTATGTTAAGGAAATATTCTTGATCCCCAAAACATTGTTGAAGTAGTTTACATACCTAAAACAACCAGACCTCCCCAAAACCAGGAAGGATTGATTTCGACCCAACAACACTGATAACAAGATATACATATCAAAATTCACTCAGGTATTTACTTTGACAGTTTGCACATTTTAGAGGGCATCACACCTGGGCAGTCCCAATTGATCAGAGGCAATTTCCCCATGAATTATGTGAAAATATTCTACTTATGGTGCACCAATCGAAAAAAATAACAACAACAAGGACATACACTTAATATTTAGACTCTTAGGAAATGACACCATAAACATATACTCAAATTATGGAAGACTATCTCAGATTCTAACCACATAAGACTGTTGAATTCCAACTCATTTCAAACAACCTCGAAGCCTCTTGAATTGGACGACAGAGGCTCATATCTACACAAATACACCCAAGAAAATCTAATCATCTCATTAACAGACACTTGAAACCCTTTGCAACTGCAAAATATAGAGATATATAATACAAATAATGAGCAATTAATGGCAAGATATTTACAGAAGAGAAGATAGACAATACTACTCAAGAGAATGGATTTGCATTACAAAAATTCCTTCCTCCAGGTATATATCGGCCCCAAGATTCAGATCTATGACAAATGTGTGCTCTCCACCTAATATAGAGATATGCATCTAATAAAATAACCAATACCAACTTCCAACACCAACTGGTGTTCCCTTCCAAGCCAAAACACACACACCACATTGAATCTATATCTGAGAAAACACTAAGAAAATGAATCGATGTTGCAATTGGAATTCTACCAGACCAACCAAAACTCAAAGAAGACTTGTCAAAGATATTATTTTTTGCTATGTATCTCCGTGAAAAGGGATGAATATCCCTTTCCTCATCACCATCTGAAAAGATCTCTCAATCCCTCAACTAGTTACTGGTTGCAAAGGGGCACTTCTCCCACTGCTAGTAAGGGACACATGACCCAAGCTATGAAAAGCACAGAGCTCTCCAAGATCATAAGGATCATAAATAAAAAATTACCAAAAGATGTGAACTGACGCGCTCATATCTCTTTTATGAGCTTTTGTTGGCTTTTTTCCCCTTCTTCTAGAGCCCACTTTCTAGGAATTCAAGCCATTGATGTTCGAAGAAAACTTTGGTACGTTACATGGCACATGTGGACCCTCTCTCTCTCATCAAGTGTGCCCTCCTTGGATAAGTTTGAACCCTGTAGCTTTTACTGACATTCTCTGGTGTTTTCTTGCTGTTTCTATTCCTTATTGAGATTTTATTATCAAAATATGAAAACTTCTGCCTTTTATGCTTTATAGTTGTTTTTCCTAGATTCCTTGAGGGAAACAACTCATATGGGCCCATCCATCCTCCTATGCAACCTCTTGAGCCACCTAGACCATTTCCAACTCATTAAACAATTATTTGACAATTAAATATTCAAGTTTGTGGACCTACATCACCACCTTAATAATTTCTCTTTAACTTGCCAAGTGACTATGGCCATTTCATTCTTTAATCCAAGAAAGTGGTCCATAGTAAAAATTTAGGAACATGATAGAAACTTTTTTTCACTCATTTCAACTTATCAAAAAATATTTTGGTTTTTTCACAATCAATTACTAATTATTGAAAGGTTATTTATTTTAACCAAAAGATTTAAAAAAAATTAAAAAAAAATTATTTATTTAAAAATTTAATAAAAAATTATTTATTTTAACCTTAATAATTTTAAGAATTTGGTAAACACTTATTTATTTAAAATTTTAAAATTTTTTACGTTAAAATAATAATTTAAGTTTAAAGAATTAGTTCTAAAAGGCCTTTCTCTTTATGCCATCTATCAACTATTTATTAAAAACATTTTAGTTTTATAATTAAAAGGTTAATTAATTTGTCTCCAAATCTTCTTGTATTTAATTCTACAATTCTAGTTTTGCATTTCATTCTAGTTAAAACAAGACATTTTAGTTTTATAATTGAATGGTTAATTAATTTGTTTCCAAATCTTTTTGTATTTAATTCTACAATTCTAGTTTTGCATTTAATTCTAGTTAAAACAAGAGTTAGTTAGGTTTTAAGCTAGTTGAATGTGAATTGTGTAAGCAGTATTGCACCATTGCATAATATGCATTGAATTTGTGTGATATTTAAGATTTTTTCATTTAAAATAGTAATACTAAAAAAATCATAATTATATATAATAATATTCTTTTTTATAAAAATATTAATTTAAAGAATAAATTTTAAGTTAGTCATTTAAAATTACAAAAAAAATTATTATATTATAGAAAAAATAACTTAAATAATTTATGGTTTTCGTAAAATATCTCCAATACTTTGATGTATGTTGAATTAGGTTGATTTATATTTGAGTAGGCGTGTGCCAATCAACACAAAGTCTAGCTTCTTGTTGAAGATGAAGAAAAGGTATTAGAGACCTCTCACTCTTTCAATTTGATAAATGAGTTGAACAAGATGAAAGTCCCTATCCCATTGTCTAAGTTGGTGCACCCCTATCCAACCCAATTGGTGATTCTATCAACCTAGAGGATCACTCCCCCCTAAATCATGGTCAATTTGCATATGGAAGAAAGAAGCCCCAACCCCCCCCCTTTTCAATATCATCCTCGTAATACACAACCATACTTTACACAACTTCATGTTAGATTCGTGTGCCTCCCATAATCTTATGCCTAAAGCCGTAATGAACAAGCTTGGGCTAGACATTACTGGACCTTACTAAGATCTTTATTCCTTTGAATACAAAAAGGTTAAGTGCCTTGGCATGATCAAGGACCTAATGATACATCTAGCCTAGATCCCTACTAAGAGCGTGACAGTTTTATTATTTTGGTAAGCTTGGTATCTATGCACACACAGTCTTGTGCAATATTATTGAATAGCTTTTTAATAGTCTTTTTTTAGACGCGTTGACAATTTTTTGGTTAGAAGCTTTTGTATTATAGAATGATAGAGAGACACTTTGATAGTCTTTTGTGACGACTCTTGTCTTTTCAAAGAAAAGTCAAAAGATGCAGATGAATATATACTATTTAATTCTCATAATTAACAAAAAAAAGCTTTTTTTCTCCTTTAACAAAACATTCAATTTAAATTTTTATTAATAATTTTAATATTTAAAAATTTAATTTAAGAAAAATACCTCACAATACTCACTAAACAAAATAGAGAAATCCAAAAAACTTGTTCTTTCTTGTAACAAAGACAAGTGACTCCATTCCTTACCCTTGAAGTGACAAGCAATGAATCCCTTGCCGTTCTAAGTCCAAGCAATTTTGCATAATTTATTATCTATTATCATCAACTTTACCGAGTGGTCACGTGTGTTATAGATTAAAAGTAACAACGTACTCTATTATGTTAAACAATATGCAAGAAGTATATTTTCCAATCATTCCAATGGCTATACAATCCCATTCATACTCATCAGTGAAGTTTCATTTGAGGGCCTTTCCCAATGATCATTTTTTGGATTTTTAGACACTTAAATTATCATCGTGCATTATAAGACAACTCCACATAACATACACTAAATTGACACACAATAATCTCTTAGAAACAAATATATGATACGCAAAGTGTTTCATGGTACAATACAATTCACCAAAAACCCAATTATATAAGGAGATATGGAAGGGGTGATGGCATTTTAGTTACATCCTTTAGATATATTTATATATTATATTAATACATATAATAATTATAATATAAGTTAGTATAATCCGAAGTAGGGGAAATGAAAAGCCGAAGAGAACTTCAATATGTTGCAAAATGAGAGAAAGTTGTGTGTATGTACATAATATAATATTATGTGTTGAAAGCAAGTTTAGCTAATTTATGGTAAGCATTTTAGTCGATGAAATTGAAAATAAACTATATTGCAAGTACCAATAAGCAATAAATAGAAACCCATGTAATCAATGACAAGTAAAATTAAATGCACATTAATTTGCCACACGAGAAAGTATACATATGTGAGTAAAATAATAAAAGGCTAGGTAGTGATCAAGTTTGACTAATTATATTGGAAATCAACATTGGTATTTTCCTTTGGTAGGGAGAGTGCAGGGATCGAGGGTTGCAATTTTAAGCGTGAAAGGGACAAAGAATGAAGGTGTGCATCTTCATTTTTTGAAGTCATACATATGAAGTGTCTTTTATCTTTCCATAACATTCTAAGGAGAGTGATAGTGCAATTCACACTCCTAATGTTGCAGTGCATGCCATTGCTATGAAGGTCAATCCTTGGCATTCATTGTTACCAATTTCAATGGTTGACCTTGTTAATGTCAATCCTTGGTTTTTATGGATAGTCAATTCCCAAGCGATCTTGAGGGGGATTTGTTTATTGTTACTGCAATTTATGGGTGGAATTAGTATGTGCTTTGGTTGAGTTTGGTCCCATGGAAGCCCAATGTAATTATCAGATGTGGGGACAACATAGGGTTGTAACTTAAGAGAGATAGATCCATGTGTGTGTATAATTTGCATGACCACTCTGCATGCACCATTTACTAATATTGATTAGACCGATAATTTGTAGGATAACATTACTCTCTCCCCTACACATAAGAATATTTGTTTTTCTAGTTGATGGTCATCATCTTACTGCGCATTTGAACCAAATCATGCAATAGGCATAGCCAATGCTTGGAGAATGTATTTGTTATTATTGTTTGCAATATTTCCCATGAGTTGCAAATTGGACTCTAGTGATGGTAAACACGAAAATGTCAAAATCAACATCATCAAATTAGAAATGCAATTTTATTAAACATTGCATGATTAGGTTCCAATGATGACAAACAAGAAAATTTCGAGATTGTAAAAATATATATTTTGTATTTTAGTGTGAGATGTATACTTGAGTATAGTTGGAAATGTTTTGATTTACAATATGACATCTAGTTCCCCTTTCATATTCTTAACATATGTGTCTTCGAATTTACTTTAATGACACCAAAATATCACTATACCAAATTAATATCTTATATTGATTAATAGAAGTAGTCCATAAAAACATATAAGGCCCAAATATACCATGATCCTTATTCAAATAAAAGCAATAACAAGAGAGTGGTTCTTCCTACTAGTTACATCATGGTGTATTGGTTGCAATGTGAATATGCTTGTTTTTAATAAATGACTATTACTAAATTTCCACACATTTACCTAAAAAAATCTTATAGCATGGGTAGAATTGATTTTGTGATGTATGTATTCAATGAAACACTTAGTTTTATCAAATAAGAATGTGTTACCATGTGGAATTGAGTTCAAGAGGTAGAGATATTTATGTCATAAAAAGAAAATACATTTATCTTTTTACATAAATAGAAGTTTCAATATACCATGATCCTTATTTCACTATTTCATGGTGTAGATTTACCTATATAAATTTAAGGATATATTGCGTATTCCATGTGATAAAAATGTTTATTTAATAAGCAGTATACTAATAATAATGTCTTTATTCGAACATAAAATTTAATATCTTAATATTTAATATTTTAATATAAATTTATATTTAAAATTTTAAAATTCAAACTCTACTCCAAATGATAATACATGCTTATTAGATAGNTTTTCTTTCTCCAAAATTAATAAATATTATTTTATTATTTTAACTATTATTTTATTAGTTCATTTTAGGAGGCCCATTTTGAGTTGAAATTTCCTCTAATAAGTTAAATGCTTCATCTAAAACTTTTGTTTAATTTTTTTGGTAAATATTTAAATTTACAAAGTTAAGTTGTCTATTAAACCTATTGCATAGGTGCCTACACACATATTTTTTTAATAATCAAGCTCTTTCTTAGTTAATAAAATGTAAAGTGCTCATTTCTTCTTCCACCCCTTTATTAATCATATCTATTTCATGTAAAGTGTACCTCCAATGCATCCTTCTTACATAGTTTATATATATGCCAACCATAAAAATGTACCTTCAATCTAATACAACTTTTATATACTTTATTTAATTTTACAAATTACTAAAAAATAATAATTAAATATCTCTTCTTTTTCACTAACTAAAATTTAACCCTCATTCTACTTTTTATAATTTTGGGTTCTATCCAGGTCTGCAACACCAACAATGCCCGAATGGTGTTGCGTCCCCTGAAAAGGCACGACTAGGGACCGAAAATGTTGCGCCCTATTCAATTAACTGAAAACCTAAAATATTCTGCTCAATAAATTATAGAGGACAAAACATAGGAAATTCACTCAAATTCCTAGTTCATCTAGCCTCACGACAAGCTTATGTATAGAAAACTCATTTCCTGACCATGTTCGCTACACTTGTCAACAACTGGCTGGGGAGGCATTAATGCTGGGGAGGCATTAATGCTGTGAACATTATTTAATGACAAGTGTCTTCGTTATTTGTGTCTCGTCTTCTCTGCTTCTAGTTATCCTACCCCTATTTTCATATCCCTTCATAATGTGACCAATTGGCCAAATTGAAATGGACTTTGTAATCAAAATGTGTTTCAGATTTGCAAACATTTTAATCTATGTTCTGGATTTTGGTGACAAAACCACTTTTTTTATATACACAAGTGTTTATTTAGGAGATTCATTTTACCAGGAAAGGTTCGACTCTGATCTGGTGATTGATATGTTAGTGTTTTGAATCTCCTCCACAATTATTTTAATTCTCTGTCTGCCATTTTTTAGTTCGTCCAACTAATCTTATTTTACCAAAAATCATAAAGATTTATTAGAAATTTCAAGTATCATGTTTAAAATAATGCTTTAATAGATTTAATATGTGAAAGTTCACATAATAAACAATAATTCAAGGATTTATTTAACTTTAAACAATTTTAAAATAGATATTCCAAAACTTTGATTTCTATTAACGAAATTGTAGGAGCTTGTTGACATTAAGATCTATCTCCTAAAATTTCCCCTACCATTAAGTAAAGATATAGATATAACTTTTAGATGAAAATTGTTAATTCATATTTGCTATCGTAAGTTTAATCAAATGTAGAAAACGAAAGTTGCTTACTATCTATTTTTTTCTTAAAACAAAAAAAAAAAAAAATTACTAAATAAAAGAGATGTTAAACCATTTTTTATTGACTTGCATACATCATTAATGACATTGAAACCTTATTTATATAAATACTTAAAAATGTCTAAGATTCAAACTTGTATAAACTAAAAATCTTGCACAAAAGAAAAATTGATGTTAACAATGTGTGTGCTTAAAAATTCTCATTTTCCATTGCTTTTCAGCAAGTCGATATTCAATCAGCCCATAACAATGTCAAAGTATATATATAAAACAAAGATAAATTTATATGTTTCACTAATTGTAGATAATTTTGCATTGCATTGTTGGGATCACTAATTGCCAATAGTTTTGCATAACATCTTTAGCACAATACTTAGAGGTTTTGTATTTTTGCACATCTCTTCTTTTTCTTTTACTTTTTATTATTTCAAAATTCAGTAAAAATAAAATTCCCATAAGTTTATAAACTCTACTAATTACAAATGATTATACATACACTTATGTGTGTATATATATATATAATTTCAATATTTTACTTGTCAAATACATTATTTTAACTATATGCAAACCATGATAATACAAGAACCAACCGTTTCCCATTATAAAACCGAATTCACTCACTTGGATGTGTAGTGATCTAAGGAATGGGTTTAAGTACTTTATTCATGGTAAAAAGAGGGTTTATTGTGGAATTCACATATCTCATCAATAAGTTTAAAAAAAAATGAATTCACATGCCTTATCATAATAAAATCATTAAAAAAATGATGAATTCACAGCGTTACATTATGTTCGCTCTCAAAATTAAATTGTGTTACAAATATTTTGCGGTTGGCATAAAACCTTTCTATCCAAATCCTGAACTTATTTTAATCTTAATGTAGTTCCATCAAAACCCATAAAGATAAGAAAATCTAAAAATAAGAAAATCCTAAAAAAGTACGGAGAAATTTACTCATTGATTCTTTAAGATAAGAAAATCATGAAACATCCAAGAGAAATTTACTCACCCATTATGAAGGAGCATTTAATTGTGTGTTACAAATATCCGGCCATGTGCATAAAACTGCTCAAAACTGAACTTTTTTTTAATATTTATGTAGCTCCATCAAACCCTGTCAAGTTAAGAAAATACCGAAATATTTTGAGGGAAAATTTACTAATGGATTATGAAAGATCATGATAAAGAAATAATTTATTTTAACTTTTTAAGATGCAGGTCTGTATTACATGTGAGAACTTGCCCCATATCGAGTCATCTCTCGATGGGTTTGGTGGAATGGATAACCATGACTCTTCCCTCTTCCATTCATCTCTGGAGAAGTATTTTACTCAGTTAAGAAAGTATTTCCATAACCATCGCTATTGGAGAGGCGGGAATGAAGGTACCTCTTCAACCATCAAGGTGCAAAGCGAGGCAAAGCCCCTCTCTCCTTTCCCTCTAGCTGCTTGAGATCTAACACAGGACGAGGCCAGGATGCCGCCTGCTAGTTTTAAGCATCCTAGTTTCAACATAAGTGGGTTAATCAAGTGTCGCGTGGAGATATGACAGAGTTGTTAGCGTTAACGTTTTTTAAGTTTGATTTAATTTATTAAATTAATAATAACACGGGGAAGCTCTTGAGAGGCTCTAGACGGATGACGAAACCTCTAGATCCACCATCCCATTTAAAAAAGCCTTTGGCTTAATTAAATTAATGTGAATATTAGTGATCATCATTATTTTGTTGATCAAGGGAAAATGGGAGGAAGTGAGCTATCCTCTATGGCTAGGGTTTCATCCTTAGTTGCCACCTGCAACCATCATTGCTTAGCAAGTTGTAGCAGTGGCCGCTTCCAGGTGAAGCCAAAGATATCTTTCTAGTAGCAGTCTTAGTGTAGTCGTCACATGGGGGTTTGGGAGCTGCTTGCGATCGTTGTTGCTTTCCCACCATAACCAAAGCAATAATCTTGGTGCAAACTTGGCCCATGGGAAGGCAGAAGTTTTGTGTGATCTAGTTCCTACTTTGTTGAAGATTGTGAGTACCTTGTGCATTCTTCATTGATTTTCCTTAGGAGCACTCTGTCTCTATGTTGAATTGGCGGATTCAATTCCTTGGAATAACCTTTAGTTTTGGGTTTCCATGGGCGGGAAGGAATAATGAGTGACTAGGTTGATATCCTTTCCTTTAAGGATCTTGTTCAATCAACTAAACCCCAATCCAAATATCAAACTCCACATAAATTTGTTAAGAAGTTGGATGACATTCCATTGTTGAATCTCTCTCCTTCAGATCCATGCAAGAAATACCTTTCTCTCTTCGTGAAAGTGCTCACAGAAAATTTCACTGTTATATGGCCATGCCCAAAAGTAGTAGAATCCTGGATTACAGATTATTGGGACACCAAGTTGCAAGGACATGTATCCATCGTTGCCATTGGTAAAAGATATTTTATTTTCCTTTTTTTAATAAAGAAGAAAGATATCTAATTTTTCGTTCAGGGCCCTTGTTCATGGGCTTTAGAGGCATGTTTTTTTCTCATTCAACTTTGGATTTCAACCTAGAGTTTGAAATCACAACTACCCCAATTTGGGTAAGGCTGCCTCACCTCCCTCTTCATCTATGGGGCGGAGGGGGGGGATTACCTTCATGGACATTGGGAATAAGCTGGTCCATTTTTTGGATAGTTCTAATCCAAAAGGGGGGAAATATTCTTGTGCTTGAATCTATGTGGAAGTCAACTTGAAGAAAGGGATACCTGAGGCTATGAAGCTAAATATTGGGGATTGGAGCCATATCCAAGAGTTAGATTATGAACATATTCCATTTAAATGCAACTCCTGTCATGTCTACAAGTACTTTGCCAAGAATTTCCCCAAACAGAAAGTAAAACAACAAGCAACAAAACCTACAGAGGGAAAAGAAGCAGAGTTCGAGACAATAACTAATGGGTGTTGAAATCCTCAGCATAAGGAACCCAAACAATCTACGCTCAAGGAGCCCCAACATCAAGCCCCCAATCCAAAAAATTTAGTGCAAATAGGAATCCCTTCAACAAGAAATAATAGATTTGGAACACTTGGAGTTTTGGAAGTATCGGAGCCTGAATTAGAAGGGGAAAAGAGTATGATAAATCCCTCTTTTCCAGATTAGACAGAGATGGGAGCTTCATATTTACTTTCTCCATAAATTAGGAAAGAGGCAAGGAAATATTAAGAAACTCCTCCTCCCAAAAGGTTATCCACAATAGTCACAAGTCACGAAGTTTTTATGGACAAGGAAGCTAAAAAATCCCCATGCCCCCAAAAAATTTCAAATTCTAAAAACCTTAACCTTAAATGTCTCTTGCCCCTCTCTTCCCATCACTAGAGGGAGAAGAACAAACAAAGAAAATCAAGAAAAGGAAGCATAAACAAATATCATGTTGGGATATCAAAGTCAATTTGATCCCCTTATCAAAGGGCTCTCGGCTTCACAACCAACCAAGTATTCTATTATGCTCCCAATTTGTTCCAACATACACTTGTAATCCGAACTTTAATTTCATAAAAAAAATGCAAGTTAAATAATTGAGATTTATCTCCCAGGATTTCCATTAGGAGGCTGTCACTACTGTGTGAGGTCACAAAATTTCCTAAATCGTTGTACTTCTTTGTTTCGGCTAGACCAAATTCTTTTTAATAAAAAAAAAAAAACTAACTATTCTCGTTAATTTTTTTTATTAATACTCATTAATTTTAACACAGGTTTGTATAGTAATAAAAAAATGGGACGGGAAGGCTTATTTGTATCAACCATTTGAGACGTCTCAATAACTATACGAAACACGATTTTATGATTTATAAAAAAAATTCTTAAAATTCATAGTATCAATAGTTTTAAAAATTAAAAACTAATAAAATAATAAAAAACAAAACCCTACCATGTGACATGGTTTAGTAGTTTGAATGCTATCTAAAAATTGAAAAAAAGAGAGAGTAAAGACCCTTTTTTGGGGGGCTATTAACATCACATGGGAATTAGGAATGTTGAATATCATCTGAAACAATTTCAACAATCATTGTCACATTTTAAAGGTTGTATTCCATGTTTCCCTTAACTTGATATGGATAACGATTCTTCATTTTATTGAAGATTTTCACAAATTTATTAGATCAAAACACACATGATAATCAATATGGTTTGTAGTGGTTAGTATAATAAGAAGTCAATAGTCTGACACATTCTCCATGTCTCATTTTTATTTAGAACTAAAACAATGCCATATCCATAGAGCAAAGAAATTGGGTAGATGTGGTGCTTTCCCATAAACTCCTAAATATGTTTATTTAGTTTTTCATTCTTTAATATTGAATTCTTGTGTAATGCCTTACTCTGTAAACGAACTTGATATTGTAGGCCAATCTTGCATTCAATTGCATGCAATGAAGGAATTATGCAAGATTCTTAATGAAATTGTAGTAATCTATCAACGTACTTCCACTCTTTTGACTTCTCCTATCACATTGAGATATGCATAATGATTCCTTCAAGATCTAGCATTAATGGGAGGGTGTCACTTTCTCTTCCTTATCTCATTGTAAAACAAGCAGAGAAAATATGATAAGGTTACAATTATTCTATAATATTTGTTGGAAACCTAATCCGCAATGATTATGGTTTTGTGTACATAATAATCTTTAAGAAAATGAAAAGCCTTCAAGCACTCCAACAGACCTCTTGGAAGATGAATTCCCAAGGTCATTCTCTATGTATAAATAAATGAGTTTTCTCATTGAAAATAAATGAATAAATTTTGCGAGTTATTCCTATGCTTTTGATAGTGGTATTAGAGCATGGTTCTGCATAACTCTTGCCTTGTATGTTTTGTCCCATCACGTTTTCTAGTCTTTCTTGCTCTGGGTGTAATTCTTCCATATTCTTGATTCACCAATTTGTTCTCTCTCCTTCTCTGGAAACCTGAGCACTTAGACATTACCCTAATTATGTCTCTTAGTTCATATACCTTACTCCACATGATCTCTCTTCATTTTCATTTTTTTATATGCACACCCACCTACGGTCTCGCATTCCAACAAAATGACCTTCTCCAAAACCCTAAATTCCTCTATACTAC
Source organism: Pseudotsuga menziesii (assembly GCA_001517045.1). Taxonomy (NCBI): domain Eukaryota; kingdom Viridiplantae; phylum Streptophyta; class Pinopsida; order Pinales; family Pinaceae; genus Pseudotsuga; species Pseudotsuga menziesii. The sequence goes on along the minus strand of LPNX010009936.1, from coordinate 221,114 downwards.
CACGTGCACTCTCCATTGTTGTGCACTCTTTCCAATACCATGTGAGCACTCTGGTTGAAATATTGTAACTTCGAAGAATATTCTTAGATGTATTTTAATGATGCAACCCAAGGGAGATGTCTTATTCCTCCGTCATCATGTTACTATTGTATTTGGTCATCATAGAGTCATGAGGTATAACAACCATTGTAAGTTGTGTCAATAGTACCCTCTTGAATATAATACAATACTGTTTTGTGTCTTCCTGGGTGAAGTCGGCCTAGTAAGTTTGTTGGGGTCGACTTGTTAGGGTAAAAAGTCAAGTGACATAAATAATATAAATAGAGGAGATGTGTTCCTCATTTGAACACACACACACACTCACTTGTGTATAGTGCATAGGAGAGAGAGAGAGAGAGAGAGAGAGAGAGAGAGAGAGAGAGAGAGAGAGAGAATATTAGCAAGGAGAAGGAGCACCTGTTTTGGGGTTTTATCTTATACATCTATATAGAGGAAGTTTTGCTGGGTTTTCTTCTCCTTGAGGGTTCTTAGGAGAAACCTGTGTCTATCTTGTGATTGTGTTTCTTTAAGTGATTATGCATATGCTATTGATATGAAATTGGATTAAACAATAATGATATATAGTTAAGCATATTAAATCTTAACATGGGATCAGAACTAACCTAAATAGAACAACTTTCACAAGGTGAAACTCTCTCTCTCTATGGCAATAAATTAGGGTTTTTGTCAAAATTGGAATTTTGGAAATTTGATTGCATAAAAAGTTTCACCTCCCTATAGCACATCTATTGAGCCCTAGATCGATTTTTTTTATTCGGTGGATCTCTGGGAAAGCTAAACCCTAGTTTGGCCTTGAACCAGAAAACTTCAAAAAAGCAAAGAACCATAAATATGCAAAAACTAAAATCTCGCAAGCAAGTTTTGAAGCATGAAGATTTGGAATCTCCAAAAACTAGGTGGACCAGCCAACTCGCCTTAGTCAAGCGCATCACCTGGAAAGTTCAGTATTTCATTTTGAGAAATTTTATTTTTTTGTGACCTCCTAGATAAGATGGCCCCAAGCACTAAGCTTGAGGACAAGCTAGAAGGCATAGAATAATTCTAAGCATGGATGTATAGGATTGGTCTCATTCTTAGAGAGAATGATCTTGACAAATACATCAAATAATAAGTTGCAGAACCATAAGAAGATGAAGCCAAGTAAAAGCACCAAAAGGACATAATCAAGTCAATGAGGATCATTGCTGATTCTATTAAAGATCACTTCATTGCTCAAGTCTCATCCAAAGAGACACCAAAACATATGTATGATTCCATTTCCAGAATGTATGAAGGAAAGAACATCAACAGAACAATGAATTTGAGAGCTCAATTGAAGAGTACCAAGATGAGTAAAGGGGAATCCATTCAAGACTACTTCACAAGGGTCTCCCAGTTCAAGGAGAAACTAGAAGCCATTGGAGAATCCCTTGACAAAGATTAAATAATAATGACTTATCTCAATGGTCTCACTAGACCTTGAGATTCATCCATACAAACTAAGTGTTCCAAAAAATAAAGTATGAAGTTTGACATTGTATGGGAATATTGCATCCAAGAGGAAGCTAAAGTAGCTAAGAGAGAAGCTCTACTTACAGAAGATGATCAAGCCCTAGCCACCCATACCAGAAGAGGAATAAGACAATCAAGCTTCAAGAAGGAAAGTCATAAGGAGTATCGACCTCCCAAGAGGTTTCAAAATAAAAGAGAAAACGGTTAGAAGAAAGACTACTCCCAATATCAATGTTATAATTGACACATGATAGGACACCTTGCCAGAGAGTGTCCATTGAAGAAGAAGAACAACAAAATACATCATGCACATCTAGCTGAAGATGAGTATGAAGAAGAAGAAGAAAGAACTCAAAGGAAACAAACAAAAGAAGAAGATGTAGAAGAATATGTACTATTCTCTACACTCTCTGGGTCTGCAATACCTAGAGAAGATACATTGTTGATTGATAGTGGTGCTTCAAAGCACATGAAAGGAAAGAAGAAAACTCTATCACGACTTGAGGAGAAGAAATCTCCCCATAAAGTATCATTAGGAGATGACTATCAATATCCCATCAAAGGTATTGGTGAAGCAAGCTACAAGCTTGACTCTGGAAATCCCATGAAGATGAAGGAAGTACTATGTACTAGGTTTGAAGAAGAACTTGCTTTCCATATCAGCATTAGATAAAAAAGGATATATAGTTTCTTTTATAAATGGACAAGTACTCATGTGGACCAAAGGAAAATCAATTTAAGATGCAGTTGTCATTGGTGAAGAAGAAGGAGGGTTATATAAACTCAAGGGACATTTAGAAACAACATTTTCCCATGAGATTACTAGCTCAAGTGAAATATGGCATAGAAGGCTTCCTCACATCAACTACAAAGCATTACCCTATGTGAACAAAGTGCTAATAGGTTTACTGTAATTGAAGATTGATCATGAAGGCACTTACAAAGGATGTGCAAGAGGAAATAATATCAAGAATACATTTATGAAGAGTGAAACAAAGACAAAAGGTACACTAGAATTAATTTATTCTAATGTATGTGGTCCGATTCCATCCACATATTTAAGTGGATATGAGTATTATGTTACATTTGTTGATGACTATTCAATAAAAACATGGATATTCTTCTTGAAAACAAAGAATGAAGTATTCAGGAAATTCAAGGAATTCAAAGACTTGATAGAGAACCATTCACAAATAAGAATCAAGACACTCAAAGCAGATAATGGTGGAGAATATACTTCAAAATAATTTGAATCCTTTTGTAAAGAAGCTGTAATCAACAGGGAACTAACCACTCCCTACAATCCCCAACAGAATGTTGTTGAGGAAATAAAGAATAGGACCATTATGGAAGCAGTGAAGGAAATGATACATGATCAAGATATTCATATGCATCTATGGGATGAAGAATCAAGAACAACAATTTATGTGCAAAATAGATTATACCATGGTGCTCTTGGATTCAATACTCCAGAAGAAATGTACACAGGAAAGAAGCCTGAAGTGAGGCATCTCAAGATATTTGGTTTCCCATTATATGTTCACATTCCAAAAGAAAAAGAGAAGCAAGTTGGACCCTTCTGTAAAGAAGAGAATAATTGTTGGATAATGTGAAATCTCCAAATCCTTTAGGATATACATTTCAGGATTAGAGATTAGTAGGGATGTAACATTTGATGAATAAACAACTCTTATTAAATCTAGAAAGTGTCAGCATGAAGAAGTACATAAAGAGGATGTACCTCCGAGAAAAGTAGAAGTTGCACCCTCTCCTGAAATAGAAACATCATAAGATCATGATATGCTAGAACCTCAGGAACCCCTACTATGGACATATCACAAAAGAGAAAACCTGCTTGGGTAAGAGAAATCATACAAGAAGCAAAAAAGTATTGAGGTCCATAAGCCTTCACAACAACAAGCAAGCACTAGTACATGTGGAAATTTTTCCCATAGAAAATCGTTGATCTAGCGACGAACATGACCCCTTCTTTTCATGGGAAAATTTTCATCGCTGTAGCAACACTTGCCACAGTTCGTCGCAATAGCGACAGAAAAGACATGGAAGTTTTTTTTGTTCAAAACATCAATTTCGTCGCAATAGCGACGGTGTTGCGATGAAACTTCGTAGGTGTAGTGATGAACCTTTTGTTGCTATAGTGACGGAGTGCAACATTTAAAAAAATAAACAATGGTGTTGCGATGAACATACATTAGTGTAGCAATGAACCTTTCATCACTATAGCGACCGAGTGTAATATTTAAAAAAAAAAACGACAGTGTTACGACGAACATACGTTGGTGTAGTGACAAATCTTTCGTCGCTATAGTGACGGGGTGCAATATTTAAAAAGAAATAAACGACGGTGTTGCAATGAAAATACATTGGTGTAGCGACGAATATACGACGGTGTTGCGATGAACATACGTTGGTGTTGCTACTAGATTTTGTTGGGTTTGTGACGAAATCCCGTTTCTATAGCGACGCAAATACCTAGCAAGATTCGGCAAACTTCCTATACTAGTGATGGAAATTTCCGTCGCTAGTACAACAAGTTTGTCAGAACTTGATAGGTATGTTCTTCGCTATAGAGATGGGGTTTTCTATTTAAAAAAAAAAATAATACAATACACATACAATATTGACTCTAATGTAACACATAACAACTTTGTTGGTCTCTAATAACAACACACCTATTGACATTGAACTCCACTTTCAAATTTTGCTTATCTATTTGACATACAGACAGCAAGATTCTCTTTATATCGAAAACATATAAAACATTACTAGTACATTGCATATTACCATTTGGAATTTTTATTGGGACCAAGCCAAATCCTTGCACCTCATGTGTACTATCATCCACAAGTACCACAATTTCTTCTTTGCAGCTGTTTGCATTAATATGTGGGAACCACTCTTTTTTGTGAGTCACGTGAGTCCAAATATCAAGCATCCTTGTACTTATTCCTGTGACCTTTTGAAGCCATAACCAACTTCTCCACATCTCTTTTGTTGCTAGATTATCATCAGAAAAATGGTTGGAACTTTGAATTCCTTTTAAACTTCCTATGAAATATTTATGCACTCTTGTTCAATATGTATTGTTTTACCACAACCAAAGCAACTTGTAATATGATTTTGATTCTATTTTGTTTTCCACTTATTTCCATATTCATCCTTGGACAGAGAAGGCCAGAGGAGTTTCAAATATTCAACTATTTGGGGATTCTTTGTCAGTTATCAACTGGTTAAAAGGAATTTTCAAAATGGGAAATTTGGTGTTGCTGAGCCCTTATGTGTGAGACTATGAAGAGGTGAAAAGCTATTTTTACATCTTTAACTCAATTTCCTTTTCTCATGTATACAAAGAACTTAATATGACATTTTCTCTATTTCAAAGGAAGGGCTTAGTTGGCAGTTAGTTCAGGCATGTTCCATGAGTCAAGTGATGGTTTTCATTATGTTTGGTTATTCATCCTTTATATTGTTGATTGAGGGGAAGCTTTCATTTTCAGGCCTCCAATCCGTTTTTAGATCATTTTATGTTTATGATGTTGCTGTTTAGGGTCTCCACTACCTTCAAAGGCTTTGATCCTCTATTTAGTTTGATCTGTTACATGCATGTATAGTGATGGAATTTTATTTGAAGATTCCTGGATGTACATTGGAAAGACCTACCTTTTTGTATATTTGACAATTTATTAAAATGACTGTTTTATTTTTGGCCTATATAGGAGGATGAAATTCCTCAGTTTTGAGATCCTTTAATTAATGAAGGCTATAGGAATAGTTTTAGGAATGCTCATTTGAGAATCATCTCATTAATATATCATCCAATGCCCATGGAATCTATGAGAATATATTTCTCTTCATTTTCTGAATAGAATATATAATTTTTTAGAAGGAAAAAAAGTCTAATACAAGCTTAAATATAATAGTAAGTTGCAAGAGAAAATATCCTAAATATTTGTGAATAGTAAGATCCATGTGGACATGCTGCACATCTCCAAGAGTAGGAGGTGCATTAATGACACCTTTGTGCAAAGCGTGGTTCTAATTATTTGTTCACCTCATAATCTAGACTTCTAAGAAGCACAGAAAAAATCAAATGTTTGAGCTAAATCAAGCAACCAAATAACTGTATGGAAGAAGATGAGAATCATAACAAAAAATATTCATACATAAACATGAATTAAATAAATAATCTATCAAGCTTATAATTTAGAATATGGGAAAAGTTAGATATATAGGTGGTGGTCATACTATGGGTGACTTTAGTTATTACCTTAGTGTTCAATGTAGAATATCAATATCATCATTATTTCCATGAAATTTGATTGAGTGCTCATTGGTACTAAGTCACTTATAGGGTTGCACCACTACCTAATAGATCATCCATATGGCTACTACTAGCCTACCCTAGTTGTGACTCTTTCTACTTCATTTGTGGTTGATCCCATTGCCAAGTGCATGTCAATGAGATCCATGCCCTTGGTACCTCTCTGCCCCCATATCAGTAGGACCTTTGATGCTAAAAGGGAAACTCATAAGACTTTAATTTTCTTGTCTTCATTCTACTTTTGTTGTTACCCATTGTCTTTGAAGGACAAATAGCAGTGAATTATTAACATATTAGTATTTTAATGCTTTCATTTCTACAAAATTCATTGAGGGAGGAAAGGAAATTGAAAAGAATAGGGGAATGGTTATGACTACTATCATAAATGAGAATGGATAATTTCTGAAACACACAAAAATTTCTATTATGGTAGAAGGAGTAGAATACGACAATGTCATATGAGGTGTAGAGGGTGCATGTACTGCAAAACATGTACAACAACCACATTTCGCATATAAATTTCAAAAAGAACAAACATAGTAATATTAATTGTTCTAATCAGTACATTACTATCAAACATAGAGGTACTTAAATCATTAAAGTACTGAAAACAAAAGGAGTGATAGAATTAAACCAATTATAAACTATATGGTCATCACATATTCCTCAGGTTAACTCAGGAAGGGGTGTCCAGACCCTTGAGGATAACCATAGTCATCTAAAGAGGTCACACATATTCAGACATATGATCTAAGCAATAACATACATATGTGAAACCCCAATTCTAAAATATCACCATGCAACAACTAGTTCAATAAACTTGTTACAAAACTAAAAATACTTCATGCCTTCACTCAGTCAAATACAAATCTTAAATGTTTACAACTACATTTTTTTATGTTTTTTTTTTCTCATAAATTGTAAGAGGGGGGTTCCATCTTTGATGTCTTGCCCCGCTGTATTTATTGTTTCCTCTTTTTCCATTGATTGTGTTGATATTCACCCCCCCCCGCCATACTTTTGGTACATGGATTAGGAGGGGGTGGAGATGGATGGACAGGGGCATCATCTGCAAAAACCAAGACAATTATATAGATATAAGTGTGAATTTATTATTGATATAATTTTTTCATTATTTTCAATTTCATTACAATGATATTTACCTGCTGGTTGACTAGCCGAGTCAATTGGAGTGTTCATGGGCTCTACAATTTGTTCCTCTTCCAACTAAGCATGAGAAGGTACATGCTCTGCCATACATAGAAAAATATTAATTAGTAAACGTAATCAATTATGTATTTAAAATCATATTGAATACATCTGTTTTATAGTATACATACCTAAATGGATAGGAAACTCACCACCATTGCGTGGTACCGGTTTGGTATTGCTACCCGCGCTGCTTTTGTAGGTCTCACCCTGAAAACCCAAAAAAAAAGATATTCATTTTTCGATGTAATCATTCATGGATAGATTACACAAGTTCATTATAATGATTTCCTTATTGATTTTATTTAGCTTTGAGTAAATCAATGGGGAAACTCTAGTTTGCCCCAATCTTTTTCGTTGTTCCAACACATGCTGAAAACTGTACTTGAATTCGAGCTTCAAGTATTCATTAGTGGATTCCTCTTGAAAAGCATTTCCCTGCAATGCATAACACTATGTAAAGTGCTTGTGATAAATCAATTAATTGTTAAATACATTTATAAAAAACAATTAATTGTTGGCTACACATAATGATCAAATGATTCTTACAATTCATGCCCTTAGAATCTGATATCCAACCTGGCCCAGTTTGTGCTTCCCATGTTTTTCCATTCTTTCCTTTGTTGCTTTAGATGTATCGGAGAGCCTATGAAAGGTTACAAATACGTTAGATATTGCAACTTAAATATATTTAAAAGTTAAAAAACAATATGATTTGTGCCATACCTACTTGAACCGATTGGCTTAGTCTTTCCTTGTTTTCTCAATTCCTTCTCCTTTCATCCTCAATGAGCACCTTCCACTCCTTCTTTGGAACCATCGGAGGATGCTCATACTTGTGGTAAATCTGAAGATTGCCCCTATAATATTCCCTGGCATATTTCAAATTTAACCCAACTGCTGTGGTGACACCTTTTTTGGTTGAAGGTTTCACCAAACAAGCTGACCATGTGGTTCATTAAATCATCTTTCAATTTTTCATTTTGGGCATTCCGTCGTGTACGGATGGTGGGCCCAAAAATCTCCAACGCCTTTTCATGCAGGTTCTTATAAAATACATTATTTCCTGCAAAAAACATATGATCATTAATTAAAACTAGTTTGATTTATGTGGCTTTGAATTACATGAATAAAAAACACATAATAAATTAAATAATACCTGCAATCTTCTGTATCTTGGTTGGAATACACTCAGGGTCCACCAAGAAGCTAACGAGAAATGATCCATTGCTAACCACATGCATTGAGCAAGGATAGAAACTATCACAATCGATGCCAATGTCCTCTCTATCATCATGTGGAGTAGCGGTGTTTGAAGGGCCATATTCACCTCCAACATCCGTTGAGGGCGTGGCATCCAAAGTGCATTATTGTGTAGAAGAGGAAAATAGTCTCGTTGGTACGATATATTTACAAAGTGTTGAAGCATCACTACTAACTATATTGTCTTGTTCAACCTATTCTTGTTCCCTGGTTTTTGGCTCCATATAACTCTAAAGAATAAAACTTCAGTTGCTTATAACATATATAAAAAAGAACTAAAATTGTTAGATTTTTATCAATTAGACAATATTATCTTAGGATATTATCTGAGAGAATAACATGCAAAACAATCAATCAAAAAAGACAACAGACACAAAGATTTTCCTCGGGGAAACCATAAAGGAGAAAACCCCACAACTTCCTCAGAGATAGAATGAGCACCAAAGGCAACAATAAAACCTAAAGACAGAAAGATGATCTCCAACAGCTGTTCTCTCTCTCACTTGTGTGAGATCCTCCTCTCTCACCTATGTGCTATAGCTGGGTGAGTGTGTGTGACAAATAGAGATTCTCACTCTCTATTTATACTAGTTTTCAACTTGACTATTACTTACCAGGGCCGACAGCTCTAGGAGAGTCTAATAACCCTAGTGCCCCTCAACTATGGGGAATCCCCCCCGATCAACAAGGAGGGTTAACGTCAACTCAATTGTGGGGATGATTGCCCTGAATTACAATGGAGGGTTAACCTTATTGACTTTGCATGACTTTATTATATTAATCACTCTCCCGATAGGAACATTGGGGTACAATGAAAGACAAATGATTCTCCCGATAGGAACATTGGGGTACAAGATAAGTGAATACATTCCAAAGTTACAAATACATCAACACTCCCTCTTAACTAGGAAGGTATTCTATTGACACAATTCATCAGCACAATTCTTTTTCTCTGGATCATCATCAAAGTTGGATCATCACTGGATCATCATCAAAGATGGATCATTGGATCATCATCAAAGATGGATCATCACTGGATCGTCATCAAAGATGGATCATCACTGGATCATCATCAAAGCTGGATCATCATCAAAGATGGATCATCATTGGATCATCATCATCATTGCTCTGCTATCTCGATCAAATGGTGCTATATCTCAATTCTACTCATCATAGGAAGTTCTACAGAGCCAACCCTTTTTCATGCTGGTTGTAGTCCTAGCCTCCATGTAGGTATTCATCTTCTTCAACACTTATATGTGACCATGGGAGGAACACATCCAAAATCCATGTTAGAAAGGCCTGCCCAACACTTACATCTGACCATGAGAGGAACACATCCAACATCCATGTCAGAAAGGCACGCCAAACACTCACATCCATCGACATGGTAGGACACACCATCTACCATCCGAGGAAAGGCCCATCACTTACATCCATTGGCATGATAGGACACACCATCTATCATCCAAGGAAATTCCAATCACTTACATCTATTGGCATGATAGGACACACCATCTATCATCCAGAGAAAGGCCCAACACTTACATATACTGGCATAGTAGGACACACCATATACTATCCAAAGAAAGGCCCAACACTTACATCTGACCCAGTTAGAAAGGCACAACACTTACATCCTCTGGCATAGTAGGACACACCATCTACTATCCAAGGAAAGGCTCAGCACTTACATCCACTGGCATGATAGGACACACCATCTATTATCCAAGGAAAGGTTCAAAACTTACATCTACTGGCATAGTAGGACACACCATATACTATACAGAGAAAGGCTCTGCACTTACATCCACCGACATGATAGGACACACCATCTATCATCCAGGGAAAGGCTCTATACTTATATTTGACCATGGGAGGACCCGCATACCACCATGTCAGAAGGGCTCTGCACTTATATCTGACCATGGGAGTACCCTCCTACCACCATGTCAAAAGGGCTTCGCACTTACATCTGACCATGGGAGGACCTGCCTACCACCATGTCAGAAGGGATCCACACTTACATCTGACCATGGTAGGACCTGTCTACCACCATGTCAGAAGGGCTTCACACTTACATCAATTCCCCTTGGAAGGAACCTCGATCTGGAGAACACCAAGCCTCTTCTTGAAGTACTCAAACTTCATTCTGGCCATTTCTAGCATAGAATCACGTAAGGGATGATTATGTCCAAGGATAACCTGTGAGCTTCACTAGGACTGATTACATCCGAGGACAACCTACAGGACTATTTACATCTTAGCAACCTACGAGCTTCAAGGTATACTACAGGACTAGTAGCTTCCTTTGCTACTAATATTCTATGTATCCATCTAGGGTCACTGGATACCAAGATCCTCTATCTTGAAAACATTCTTCTCACACCCATGTATGAGCTTGTCATCCTCTATAGGATTTAATATTCAACCTTGTAGCAAAGGTTAAGATATTCATCACTCTAGGTGATCTTCAAGCTCCTCATGTATGTGTTATCCCATGGGTGCCTTATGAGCTCGTACAAGGCCTTCTTTAATTTGCACACATGATTCTCCCTGTCATGTGTCTTAACTTCCAGTGGATTCAAATGTCTCTTCGTAGTCTATGCCTTCTTTCTGTGAGAAGCCCCGTGCTACAAATATTGCCCTATATCCCATAAACTTCTCTTTAGGTCTCGATACTGCATCCTAGACATCATTCTTCATGATTGATTGGTACTCCTCGATCATAGTTTCCTTCCCTTTCTTCTTGTCTACTTCTTCATAGATGGAAGGCTCTACATCAATGATGTCGCACACAGTTTCACATAACTGCATTGTGTTTGAGACCTCTTGAAGTCTTGTCATACTATTCTTCATTTTGGATTATTTCTTGAACTGTCGTCACTTGTTCTTCAGAACAAGTCTCGTTCTTCTTTTCTTGTAGGATATTACGCGATCTTTCCTACAAGTCAAATGCAATAGTTGTATGGTTAGAAACATTTCATAAGGCATATTCATAATGGAAAATTATTATGCATAAAGATATGATCATGCAACTATTTTAGCCAATGCAACATTCATCAATATCTCACTGAAACTTTCTAGATTCCTTCCATCTCTACCCTGACATTATTGAGATTGTGCACTAATCCAATATGTCAGCAAAGAGGTTTCATTCTAGATAAGTAGCAATGGAGATTTGTATAGCATCATGGGTTACTTACCCATCACATGCATATTAGTAGTATACTGTCATTAATGCAAACATTCTATCATGTATAACACATCAACTGAGTATAAACAAATGCATAACAAAATAATATCATAAAATTTCAATTGAATACTTATCTTTATTTTTTTCGTGGGTAGACTCCTTCTTTCAGATTCATCATCTTCTTCATTCATAACAACATCATTTATTATCCAAATTCTTAAGATGGATAAGAGGTTCTTCAAGAATTGAGTTCTTCATATTCCTCATCGCTTGAGGGATCTTCTTTGAATAACGAGCACTTGATCTTCAGTTGCTCCCATCTTCTCTTCTCTTATTATGGGTCGAGCTTCATCTTGTGTGTGCTCTTCCCAGAGTCTGTTGAAAGTAATCACTTCCTTCTGGCACACATTCCTCGAATGAATGAATCCCATGATCCTGGGAGGCCATTCAAGGTGGTTATCACAAATTCTGCATTCTCTACTTCTTCATCCACTGCTTCAAGTTGTTCTTTGATTTGATAGACCCATGTAAAGTATGACTATATGGTCTCTGCATTCTGGATCTTTACAGTCTTCAAATGGTCATCTTCCAATTTATGTTCTTCCCTTCAAATAGCTTGGTCAAGGAATCAAACATCTCTTTAGGTGTCTTTAGGGAAGACACTTGTGGTATAAGGCGATCCTTGATTGAATGAGCAATGATCTTCTTGGCCTTGACCAAGTTCTTCTTGTGTAAGGATTTAGCCTCATCTCCCTCTGGAACTGGAACCTCTCCACTTATGTAGGTGTCCAATTCATTTTCTTCAAGAACCACTGAAATCTATACTTTCATGCTCGAAATTTTTCATCTTCACCAATCTTGTCATCAAGTTGGTGTGATTAGTCATCTTGGAATGAGAACCTCAACTGTAAATAGTGAAAGATTAGATCTTACCGATTTGAGGTGTCCATCCTGGTTCCAGATCTGGCTGATCTAGGGTTTGTCAGAGAAACCCTAATTTTCAAAACTTGGAATATTTCATATCTTATTGGATATAAATATGCACCTCTTCAAGGAGATCTATCCAATATTGTACTCCTTTTTTGAAAACAGTGGAGGGAAGCTCTCAAAACATGAAGTCCTCGTTTTCCAATTTCTACTGCAAAAATGCCTGATATTGTTTCTACGATATCTCCAAAATTAATTCTCCTATGTCTCTAAAACTTTGTATTGAGGTATCCTCCTCTGTCCTCTTTCCAACACCATAGGTTTTACAAGAATTGGTTTCACCATTTGGAACTCATGATAGTTTTCCCAAGGTGACTTCTTTCAAGACTGTTCAACAGAGCGAACTTGTATGGACTGCCACGTGTCACCGTTTCACCTTCGTGATCTAAAACTTTTACCATAGAAATTAAAGTATGTGCCCTATATGGAAAATCTTGTGAAATTTCATTTGGACCTTTGTAGCCTGAGATATAGAAATTCTCCCCAGGTGTCTTGTTTAGGGATGAATCCTGGTAGGGGTTGGAATCTTGATTTGGAGGAATCATATCTCCCAGGATATTGCGAATCTGAGGCTGAAATTTTTACATAGGGTACATCAGGATTTTATCTTTGGCATGTGAAAATTTGGCTCCTAAGCCTTCTTATATCTCTAGATATAGCAAATGTATCAAAACTACCAGTTTTAGTATTTTAGGATTTTTCAGGCCCAGGGTCAAACTAGGGTTTGAATTTCCTAGAGTTTTACTCAACCCAAAATTTCGACTTTGGTCTCTAAACTTATATTTTGATGAGGAGAGAAATCCTATGCTGGGCTCACTAAAAAATTCCTCTTCTGTAAAAATCCCTAATTTCTCGCAACAAAAATTGAAAAATGCCCGGAATCAAATTCTGCTTCGACAGAAAGATGCACCCTTCAATGGAGATTTAACCTAGATTCCTTTTGCTGATGATATGTGGAGAGAGAACCAAAAATTAAGAAGCCATATCTTCTGCAGCTACATAGTGTCTTCTTCTCAGGTTAGCTCTGATACCATGTTATATTTTTATCAATTAGACAGTATTATCTTAGGAACTTATCTGAGAGAATAAAATGCACAACAATCAATCACAAGAGACAATAGACACAAAGATTTTCCTTCAGGAAACCATAAAGGAGAAAAACCCGCAACTTCCTCAGAGATAGAATGAGCACCAAAGGCAGCAGTAAAACCCAAAGATAGAAAGATGATCTCCAACAATTGTTCTCTCTCTCACTTGTGTGAGATCCTCCTCTCTCACCTATGCGCTATAGCTGGGTGAGTGTGTGTGACAAATAGAGAGTCTCACTCTCTATTTATCCTAGTTTCTGACTTGACAATTACTTACTAGGGCCAAAATCTCTAGGATATTCTAATAACCCTATTGCCCGTCAACTGTGGGGACTTCCCCCCCCTAATCAACAAGGAGGGTTAACCTCAACTCAATTGTGTGGACTATTGCCCCGAATTACAACAGAGGGTTATCCTCATTGACTTTGCATGAATTTATTATATTAATGACTCTCCCGATAGGAACATCGGGGTACAATGAAATACAAATGATTCTCCCAACAGGAACATCGGGGTACAATATAAGTGAATACATTCTGAAGTTACAAATACATCAACAAAAATAACATAAATTAATATATGTAGTTCGTAAAAACTTTCAAAGATGCCCCTTACCCCGTATTTTTTTATCTTTCTATTAAATTCATCAATTTGTGCTTGTATTTCTTCAGTCATTGGATTGATTAAAATCAGATCAAGAAGGTCTTGATTGCACTTTTTCAAAGCCAGTTTCACAGTATCCTTTGGGTCGTTTGAATAATATATCTCTATGTCATTGACCACATCATCACCTTGATGTGGTGTGCTCTACTAATGTCAATAAAAAAATCACATAACAAATATATAATGCATATAATAACAAAAAAAAGTACTATAATCATGTTTAGGTACTATTACGCTATCATTTACTTAATGCAACAACATTGGTGGCTTCCCATGGTCACCCTACCACAATAAAATAAGCAAGACATATTCATATCGATAACTAAAAATTGAACCATGTATAATAAACTTGATTAATATAATTTTTTTTTATTGCTACTATGAGAGTGAACTTTACCTATCCAGAAGCTCTAGGTGTGCTCATAGTACCGCCCCCCTTCCACAATACAATAAGAATGATGTCATATTGAAATATTGAGCTCAATAGTGAAAGAAATATCAAATGTTAACAGATTTAATATAATCATGAATTGTGGTTACTATTACATTGATGCTATTAGGTACTATTAAACTAACATTTACCTCATCTATCACCATTGGTAACTTTCCATGGCTAGCTTGTGGCATATGGCCACGATCACCCTGCCACAATATAAGAATTAAGACATATTAACAATGAAAATTACATATATAACAATGTCTCTTAAACATGATTAATGAAAATCATGACATATAATTAACCATGTGTATATTATAAAAAGCATGACATAAATAAACTGGATGCAAGAGAAAAATAACAAGCCATCGATCAAAGGTTGAGATAAATGTTGTATAAGAAACTTAACCCCATAATAGCAACCCCTGCATCTATTTGACTCAAACCATAATCGATTAACAACTCTTCACTTGCAGCTATTTGTTTTGTTGCACATACAAATACACAGTTTCCTTCACGACCCTCAAATAGGCAATTGGGTAGCTCATGTGTTGACCCTAGTCGTGAGCTATTTATAAACCTTGTGATATTTCATGAAGCTTTTGGCCTTTCATCAATATACACAGTCACTCCTTTGATCAGATTGTTGTCTAGTAGTTGACAATAATTACTGCCACTCTGTATGTCCGCATACTTTGCATATATCAGACCATCAACAACCAGTCATTGTATTTGTAGCATGGGCTGACATACTCCATCAATTCAGTTTCAGTGCCACATGACACCTTTATTCCATCCATGGAAAATATCCCCAGTCCATGTAAAGAGGATGGAGCAATGCGATAAGTCCTCCCATGGAGGAAGAAATCTGTGTCCACTTGGGGTAGCTCCTTGGGTAGCCATCATTTGACAAGATGTCTATACCTCAAGGGCAACTCAATGTCACCTATGCACTTGTTATCATAACCACATGATCCTCCTTCAAAAACAAAAATTTCCATGCGTCTACGAAATTTTCTCCTTCCCTTTTCACCTCTAGTTAATCTCGACCTATTAGATCTTGTATTAGATGTCTCACTTTCAACCTCTTCTAGTCTATCTTCCTCACTTGAGGAAAATAGATCCAGAACGTACCTATTTGGTAGTACCCACAATCATTAAAATTTGGTATTTATTGCATACAAACATTATTTAGGTGGTACTAATATAGATAAATTCTCATGCTTGGTACCAGTTGGTGTTGGAAGGATGGAATTTCCTTGTTCAAACAATAGGGGTTACCCTTGGTGAAAAGTATTAATTAGACATGAAATGGTTTGGAATAGGGAACCCATCTGAATCTTGTCCCGATAGACATTATGGTTTTGAGGTTTTATCAGTTGCATCCGGATCCATCGTTTAGGGTTTTTGAAATGCAATATATGAAATGCAACTAATCTAATATGCATAATGATGCATGGGATAACTAACAAAATAAAAAATGTAAAATAGCACCAAATATTCCAATGTCTTTATATTCAATAAATAGTTATTGCATGAATAGTTATTGCATAAATACTTATTTCCAGCTAATAGTTATTGCATAAATACTTATTTCCATATCTTGAATAGATAAGTTTTTGAGTTTTGTGTAGGCACTTATAAGTTTGGTGGGTTAACTTGAGTGGGTTTTATTTATAGGAAGTCTATTTATAGAATCAATTGCTTAGATATAGGATATTATTTATTGTTTTTTAGGATTTTGTTAGGGGAGCTGGAAGTAACTTTCCTGGTATAAACATGTAAGCCTGAGGGCAGGTGAGGTTCGACCTTCAGTAGTTGTGAAAGGAATCGAGAGATCGAAAAGGGAAGATGGCCAAGAAATGTTGAATGAGGCCACGATGAGTCAGGATTGAGTTTATTATGTTTGTATAGTTGTTATTTTGTTAATAGAAAGAAAGTTCAATCATTCTTGTGTGATGTGTGAATGGAATTCTTCATGTCTGTATGAACATTAAACTTGCACGATTATGTGCGTCCTTGTGAAGCAAAAACTAGTATTAAGGTATCAACCTATTATGGTGGATTGAATGGAGACCCTGGAAATGTATAATATAGGAGGAATCTCTGTGAATGAATGTGAAGTGTGAAGTCAAGTTAAAATATTGATAGTCAGAGGATTGAGAATTGCAGAGAATAGGCCAAGAGGAGAGTAAGAAATGTATAATATAGGAGGAATCTCTGTGAATGAATGTGAAGTGTGAAGTCAAGTTAAAATATTGATAGTCAGAGGATTGAGAATTGCAGAGAATAGGCCAAGAGGAGAGTAAGAGTTTCTGAGTATAAATATTTATGGTTTTATTAATGAAAGGAAAGTTTTATCCATTATATAATTTCCATTGTGTATTATTGATGAGTGAGTTCCAGTTTAATGCATATTTGGAATTAAGAGTCGATTAAAATGAATATGGCATTGAAATCAACCCTAGAGGATTTGAGACAATTGATAAGGGGATGATTTGTACATCAAGGATTTGTTGTGTATATAAATTGAGGATATGTATGAGACATAGAAATAGACTCTGAATAAGTATCAAAAATTGTACTTATTACTAGCTTGTAGAATACAGTACGCGTTGATCTCCAGTTCAACTGCACTAAAAAATGGGAGTAATAACATAAATCTGAACAGAGAAGAAATTGGATCAGTTCGTTGAAGGAGGATTTGCGACATGTTGGAATCATGACTGGTGATTTCCTAGTGCATCGAGGGCTCTGCCCTGCATATTCATAAAGTTAAAAAACATTAAACTCATTCCATATTTCACAGCAGGCGTTGGATCCAAAGGATGAAGCATTCCTGAACCAGTTAATTTGACTCCAAACGTTTGGTGGTTGAATTCTTTAATTCATGGGTGAAGGAACCTCATGCAAGGTAATAGAGGGAGAGTGCATTAAAAGGGGTTTAAAAAGAGTCATTTGCATCTTAGTTCAGGTTGTTTCTGTTTGAATTCCAATGTTTGATCTCAATCAACCTTGTGTTGATCCTCATGAATTGGTCATGATTGCTATGGATTGCAGTAATTTCAAGTTGTATCCTGTAAGGACGAAGGAAGTTGTCCATTTAAGGATCTCAGTTATAGACATCCAATTTGCAATAGACAGGAAGACCTTCTCCCATGATAGTTATTGTTTGCAATATTGTTTTAACCCCGTGAAAATGTTTAGAGTCAAATAGTTTTGTAATGAAGGTTTCTACTTTGTAGTAGACACAACGATGCATTCTGTCTCATAGGAGTTTAGCAGTTGAGGTAGATTATGTATTAGGATGCATAATAAAATTTGTCTCTTACAAGGGATAAAATGACTTATGAAGGTTAATGATGGATGGTGACATATCATTAGGCTTAATGTATCCTCCCATTTACTCAAACTTAACCCAACAACTAAAACATGCATGTTCCCTCTTTAAAACCTTATTATTCCATTAGAAAAATAGAGAACCTACATTAAATTATATGCATGTAAGTTTTGTTACTGAGAGATGCTCCTACATCATTTATGATCATCCCCATATATATTCATATTTTATGGAGAATACATCAAGAGGTCTTTTCTCAACCTCGTTAGAGGTGAATATTTGGTTAAATGTGCATACAAGGTTAGCATATCCACGGTTATGCAATATGAAATGGATTAGAATCTAATGCTCTTGTGGTGATAGGATTTTAAACTTGTACCAAAAATTCTAACTCAATGTGATGGCATGTCCTCGAATGAAAACGTATTGAGAGGATGCAATCTTCCATAGATACTAGTAGAGGCTAGAGACCCCAACCTAACATCTACTCTCTCTATCCAATTTTCCATAGTAATAATGTTCACCTCCAACTATTTCCATTAGAGGAATTTAGTAGGTTGATTAGTCATATTGCATGTTTCAATAGAAGCACTCACATAACCCAAGTCTAAGATTAAATTCATAGTAGTGTTAATGTGATGGAGAGTGAGGAAATCATGGATAAGTTTAATGGTAGAGATTGAATTTAAATGCCAATATTTCACATGATGAGTATGACAACAATTCCAAAAGTGATTCTTAAAAACATTCCCTGAGGATATGTACTACATAATGTGTACTTCCTTCGGCTTAGATACCAAAATATGAGGGTATATATTCAACTAAATTAGCGTAGGGATAATAATCTACTTGCATATAGACTCAACCTATATGTGCCATTCACATGGGTTGGAAGAGAGAGAATTAATTCTTGGTGAGGGAACTAAATTCATCCCTAGTTTTGTTGCATTCCCTCATGATATTATAGTAAATAATGGTAATCATGCTTTTCTCTTTGAAGTTGTATTAAGAAATGATGGTATGATGAAACATGGAAAGGAATCACAAAACATCTGAGCATAGGGAATTCCATTCCATGCAAAAGTCTACTCCCATCCTCTTAATTATGGATAAGAGAAGGATGACCCATTTAGAGAGCAATATTTAATAAGGTTAAGGAGATAATGGCACTAAGTACTAGTACATGATGCATGTATATGATAATCATATCTATATCTTAGCCAATCCAAGTTTGAAATGTGCACAAGATATATTTCCTCCAATAATGCACATGATCTTTTACCAATTCATCCAACTTTGAAATCATAAGGGAGATGGTCGTCCAATCTAAATCACACCATTGCAAGGGATCCAGCAAATAGTACATGAAAAGCACTTCAAGGAGTCATTACCTTTAATAGGAACTACATTTAGGATGGCATAGTGACCAGAAAGTTCCCAAAGAGAAAGAGTTTACAAGAGAACCTAGGTGATTAGGATCTTATAAAAAAATAAGTGAATGATATGTCAGTATCATAGTAAATCCATTTTCTTGCATGTTGTAGTGTCAAAGATACATACGAGGAATATTGGTTCACCATTATATCATGCCTAAGAATAATAGTTAGTAGGAAGGGTCATGATAAATAAGGTCTTGTTAGAATATTGTGTGTATGAGACAGAGCTCACAGTGAAAGCATATAATAATTAAATTAAATTATAACATTTAAACTTTTAATATTGAAAGTCATCACTATTCTTACCAAAAGACAAATACATATGATAACATGTTTATAGATGAAAACCACAATGCACGATGATAAATATAAGCAAAGGGACAAACTTATCCATTGATTGTCATTACTATCTTACTATGATATCAACAAAGAAAAGAAGAAAAAGTGGATTGTTACAGACGTACTAAACTATATCCTGCTATTTTTTACTTATCATATACTAAAAGTTGTGTGCAATTCAAGGACAGCTAGAGCATCATCCAAGTTAAAGTTTTATTTGTAATTTGTATTTTACTTGAATACATTAGAGTAACTCAATATTTATAGAAACTTTGTGACAATATGTATGGATAATCTACAGGAAAAGTATTACAATAGCCCTTATGAAACATCATTCACCATATGCAGGCCTGTACAACATTTTGATCACAAATGTTTTTTACCACAAGTGCTTTGTAGGTCTTTCACAATGCTGTCGATTATACAAGACCCAGTTGGGGTCAAGATATTTAGAAATATCTGAGGTATGAAAAAATAATTTGGCATTAACTTGCATTTAACAAAAGTGAAAATCATTGCACTGATCAATTATTCTTTATCTTCTCTTAAATGGATCAAAATATAAACTAAGCATTATAAGTGGGCTTGAATCTAATCCACTTAAATTGGTAAACCTACACTCTTATATAAGATGCACTTATTTGATATTCAAAAGATGATTCTCAAAGAAAATGTTAAATTTGGGATACAAAATGCAATTAAGAAACAAAGACATGTGTTAGAATTGTGGATGGATTATTGTTGAAATTCAGAGACATACAATGCATTTTTGCAGGGAAGCCTCAAATGCAATGGTCCTTTCAATAAGTTTGGAAATTCTCTTAAATATGCAAGAGGTTTCTATTTTTATACAATGTGGAGTGGATATTCAAAAACTACTAGTTTATAAAGTATTGCTTCTCAGCCAAATCATATCAATTCTATAGTATCCCTTGAGGTATACTTCATAAAATCTCTCCTAGTAGGGTATAGAGAAATTATTAAAATCATGAGAGGATAAGTAATATGGCTTCAAAGAAGCATGTTCATTGGAATTTAATCATGCAATTTAAGCCAACCATGCCAAGAGACAATTGATGCATACAAAACTTTTGCAGAAAATATTTGTAAAGTTGAAGTAGCAATATAGACATGTGCTATGTTGTTTGGGATCGCCCCCCCCCCCCCCCCCCCCCCCCCCCCCCCCCCCCCCACAGAGCATGAAGGAGGCTAGTAGATTTGTTTCATTGTGTAGATTATGTCAAATGGAAAAATGAGCCAATCATAATATAGGATTGTACACATCATTGTTGGTCTCAAACATGCATTGGGAGGACATATCAATGGTTTTAATTTTGGAATACCAAGAATGCACCACAATTTTGTTATGAGATGAATGGTTCATAAATTGATGTTGCACACAAAACACAAAACCAATGTTGGTTATGGAGCCTGATCTTCTAGATCCAGAGATATTATTCAGCTGTGTTTGTACCCCAGGTTTATTGTACACTCGTTCCCCAACTTTGGGGTTCGGGGCAGCGCCCTAAAAAAGGGGGTTCGGGGGCAACACCCTTGAGAAATGGGGGTTCGGGGGAGAATCCCTTGAGAAAATATTTTGGGATGTTTGTTGGCCAAAATTTTTGTGGACCCATGGTATTGGGTTAACCGTAGTATTTTCCCATGGTATTTCCCCTATAAAATAAAATCATTGTAATACAGATATGTATGGTATTGTAGCATTGTAAACAATCTTTGTGATTGTGAGAGAGATACCGTGAGAGCGTGAAAAGGAAGTGCAGGGGTATTACTGTAGGTTGTATTCGTTGATCTTTTTGGACGGTAATAAAAGGATTGGCAATTTCTGTGTGGACGTAGCCCATCCTTTGGGTGAACCACGTTATACCCGTGTCTCTATGTAATGTGTTTAATGTGTTTTTCACCTTATTTTTAATGATGTAATTGTATAACTGTTATTGCTTGACGGTCCTATTTCTAACAATTGGTATTAGATACAAAAGGTCTATTGGACATGTTTTATTGGGGGATGGTGACCCATGTAAAATTGTTGGAAAGGGTAAGGTATGGATTAAGTTAAATAATGGAAGTGAATGGCTGCTAAAATATGTAAGGCACATTCCTACTATGAAGATAAATATGATCTCAATAGGGCAGTTGGAAGATAGTGGTTGTTTGTCTACGTTTGGAGAAACACGGTGGAAGATCACTAAAGGATCACTAGTAATAGAAAAAGGAGATAGGGTAGGTACGTTATATTTATGTCCTCATAATACTGATTATTCTATATCTGTAGCTTCCACAGAAACAGGTGCGACGTTGTGGCATCATAGGCTTGGCCACATGAGTGAGAAGGGGATGCCCATTCTCCACTCAAGGAAACTGATTCCATATCTGAAGCATGTAAGTTTGGAATTCTGTGAGAACTGTGTTTATGGAAAACAAAAGAGAGTTAGATTTCTCAGGGTTGGGAAACAAAAGAAGAGTGAAAAGTCAGAGCTTGTCCATATAGATGTATGGGGACCATCTCAAGTACAATGTCTTGGTGGCTCTTGTTTACTTTTATTGATGATGCAACTAGAAAAACTTGGGTTTATTGCATTAGATAGAAATACGATGTGTTTGATACTTTTAAGAAGTGGAAAGCTTTGGATGAGAATGAGACATGAAAAAGATTGAAATGTCTCAGATCTAATAATGGAGTAGAATACTGTAGGAAGGAGTTTGACAGTTACTGTTAACACAATGGGATTCAAAGAGAGAAGAAAGCCCCTAGAACACCACAAGAAAATAGTGTGTTAGAAAGGATGAACAAAATGATCATAGAGCGTGCAAGGTGTATGAGATTGCATGCAAGGTTTCCCTTAAAGTTTTGGGATGATGCTGTAAACATTGTTGTTTATTTAATAAACAAAGGGCCTTCAAGCGCTTTGGATGGTGAGATTTTAGAGGAGGCATATACATGTAAACAAGTAAAATACTCATTTCTGATAACTTTTCGTCTTGAATCATTTATCCATATTGATAAATATTATAGAACAAAGCTTGAAGCTAAATCCAAGAAATGTACCTTTATTGGATATGGGGTTGATGATTTTGGTTATTGCTTATGGGATTTTGAAAATCACAAAACAATTAGGAGTAGAGATGTAGTATTCAATGAAACGATTATGCACAAAGATCAGTTGCAGGGAAAGAGAGTGGAAAAGGAAAACATTGAGTACATATTTCTTGATGAAATCAAAGAAAATTAAGTTCCAAAGGCACCAGAAAATCAAGAACAACAACAGGTACCTGAAACTCTTACAACTGTAAGAAAATCTACCAGGTTAAGTAGAGCCCCTGAATGGTTATCTCCTTCATTGTATTATTTATTGATGACTGATTCTGGTGAACCAGAATGTTATGAAGAGTCAATGTAGGTAGAAACTAGAAAGAAGTGGGAGAAAGGCATGAATGAGGAGATGGACTCATTGGTAAGAAACCAGACTTGGGATTTGGTCCAGTTGCTTGCAGAAAAAGGGCATTGCAGAATAAAAGGGTTTATTGGTTGAAGGAAGAATATGGAGGCAAGAAGCGATATAAGGATAGAGTTGTTGTAAAGGGGTTTGCACAAAAGAAAGGTATAGAATTTGATGAAATATTTTCTCTTATCATTAAAATGAATTCAATTAGAACTATTTTAAGTCTAATGGTGGTAGAAGATTTGCATCTTGAACAATTAGATGTAAAAACAACCTTTCTCCATGGGGATTTGGAGGAAGAGATTTATATGCAGCAACCATATGTTAGGATATTTAGACACTTAGGAGTTAGTTAAGATCAACTTGTGTAATATATTCGTTAGATAAAAATGTGTTTCTTTAGTATGCATTAGTATGCATTTATAAATATTCTAATCCGATGGTCACGATATGTTCTAGACATAGAGTGATCTGACGATTCAACTTCTCTTAGATCATACCTACCATTGATCTGTGGCTTAACACCCGATTGGTATATGATCTCTATTTAAAGAGCATAGAGGGTCCTTGGCTAGTTGATCGATTATGAGAAGCTCATGTAACTTTCTTTCTTTTGCATAATAAATTGCTCCAAGTAGCTATTTGGCTGGGGTCGTGGACTGTTTCCCTCTCGAGGGTTTTAACCACGTGACAAACATCGGTGTGTTGATCTGTGATCTATTTGCGTGAAGTGGTTGCTGAAGGTGTTCGGTCTTTTGGGAGTACCCTGTGTACCCGAACATGGTATTAGATCTTTTATGAAGAGCCGCTTTCGGTTTTGATCAAGATCTGGAACCGGTGTTGGCGAAACTTTGAAATGGTTTCTGGTTTTGGATTTTCTATGCATTTTTGGCCTATTGAAACTATTAGATTGCGTCTGAAGCACCTTTTTCATTGGAAAATAGTTTTCGTTTCACCAAAAATCGTTTCCGTTTGCTCCAGAAACACCCATTTCGGCAAATCTGAAGGTATAATGTTACAGTGATGGATTTGTTTTTTTTAAATCTCTCATATTTTATCAGTTTATTATTAGATCTTTAATTTTTTAGTCTTATACTGTTGTTTTCCCTGACTGCATATGCTCTTTGCCATGCACCTTGCGTGATCGCGGCGAATCAGAAACAGTAAGAGAAAGTTCTTTTTCTTGTCTTCTCGGCTACGTATGCTCTTTGCCGTGCACATTATGCGATCACGGCAAATAAAAAACAATAATAAAACTTGAAAACACAGACTTTCTGGGTAAGCTAACCAAGATCTAACCCCATTGCGTGGAAAAAGTTTTTTTTTGTTTTTGTTTTTTTCATTTTTTTCGTGATTTGCAGGAAAAGAAAGCAAGCACGAAAAATGAGAGAGAAGAGGTAAAAAAAAAAAAAACCCCTTTCTCTTTCCATACTTTTACGTACCTTTTAAATTTAACTCACTTGGTCTAAAGTTGCTTTACACCTTGATAAGTCTTGAGTTCAAGTCTTATCAAGCTACTTTTTAGTGCATGCAATTTTTATTTTCAAGTTACTTTATTGTAAAAGTGCATCTCACATAAATAAAATAAAATAAAAGTGAGTCACTTAAGTCTTTTAATTTATTGCCGCACTATTTAAAAGTCACATTGTTGTAAAAGTGAACATCACCTATTTTACAAAAGTGATTCATTTTAAATCAACTTTATTGTAAAAGTGATTGTCAAAGATTGATCTTGGGAAGAGGGGGCTTCTTTTTTTTAGTTGGTCAAGTTAATATCTGTCATGTCACTACTGGGGACATCTTCAACATTTTCTTTGATCAAGCATAATTTCATCATCCGGAATCAGTTTTAAGTGCCTTTTTTTTTAAAACCGCATATTTTTTCAAGCTCTTTGCATCCAAATAGTTAGTTTTTGTTCTTTCAGCCATTATTTTATAGTATGGCCGCCCCTTGTGATATTATACTAACAAGTTCTAACTATTTCTCATGGAAATCTCGTATGGAGGATGTTCTGCGAAGTAAGGGACTTTTCAGGATAACCTCAGGGAAAGAAACAAAACCCACTGATGATGATAAGAAAATTAAATGGGCAAATTGATGTGATGAAGCTTGTGGATTGATTGGGATGTCCATCTCTACTAATTTGCTATTCCACATATCTAGAATTGATGAGCCTAATCTCGCTTGAGAAAAGTTGGAATCTGTGTTTGGTAAACACAATCAAATTTAGGGTCATCAACTTGAGAATGCGTTGCTTTCCTTGAATCCAAATGATTTTTCATTTATTCAAGACTATTTATCTAAGTATAAAACTCTTAGACTATTATGTGCCCAATGCAAGATTAAGAAAGAAGACAAACACTGTATTTATCATATTCTTTCAAAACTTGGACCTGCATATTCTGTTTTTGTATCTACATTCTACTCCATGAAAGAATCCTTAACTGCAGCTAGCTGTCAAGAGCCTAGCCTTGAATCCTTTTGTGATTCCTTAATTAGAGAGCAAGATAAGCTCATTCATCTTGGAATAATTAACAAAGCAGATACATTTGAGAAAACCTTATTGTCCCAACAGAAAGAAAAGTCCAAGCCTCCCAAGAAATAGAATTTTCGCAATAATAAGCCAAACAACAAGGGTCCCAAACCCTCTCAGTCAGTTCCTCCTTTAAAAAATGACAAAGGATCCAAGCAAAAAGGAAAGAAGGTTGAGCGTCATTGCAATTTTTGTGGGAAAGATAATCATGATGAATCTAAATGTTTTAAGAAGATGGCAGCCTTGGAAGCAGCAATGAAGAAGCACCACATCAACCTAGATTCCTCTTCAGAATCTAACTCTCATGGACATGCACTTTGTGCTTCTGGTTACTCTTATACTGCATCTTCTTCTTCTACTTCAAATGAACGTCTCATTGATTCTGGAACATCTTATCATATGGCTAAGGATCAAGCCATCTTTTCTACTATGCATGAATGTAACACCAAACAAATATTTGTTGGTGATGATAGATCTCTAAGTGTTGTAGGATCTGGAATAGTTTCAGTAGAAAATGGTCATTTCAGTGATGTACTATGTGTTCCAAAAATTTCCTGCAATTTGTTATCAGTCTATCAAATTACTCATTCAGGTGAAGGTAAAACTGTGATGTTTACACCTCACCAAGTTGTAATCAAGGATTTTAAAAATCCTCAAAATATCCTTGCTACTGGAACTGTTGATGATATTACCAAGTTGTACAAATTTAACAACTTTGGGTCATCACCTTTTCCTTCAGTTTTTGTTGCTCATAGTGATAACTTGAGCAAACTTTGGCATGAGCGATTTGGTCACTTAAATTATCGCTCATTGCAACAACTATGTAAAGACAATATGGTGACTGGTCTTTCACTGGTATCTTGCAAGGATGGTGTTTGTTCTAGTTGTGTACTTGGAAAACATCATCGGGACAGTTTTGACAAACGTGCCTCTTGGAACGCCTTGGTTCCCTTGGAGCTTGTGCATAGTGACTTGTGTGGCCTTCTTCCATCTGCTTCCTTTTCTGATTTCAAATATTTCTTAACTTTCATTGATGACTACTCCAGACGCACTTGGGTTTACTTCCTAAAAATTAAGAGTGAAGTATTTAACATGTTCTTGGCCTACAAGGCCCTTGTTGAAAAACAATCTGTTCATCAAATTATTAAGTTAAGATTTGACAATGGAGGTGAATATGTTAACAAAAAGTTCACTACTTTTTGCACTGAACAAGGAATCCAACAACAACACACTGTTCCATATACACCACAACAAAATGGTATAGCTGAATGGAAGAACCGCACTTTAAAAGAAATGGCTAATTGCATGATCCAATCTAAGGGACTAAGTCTTCCATGTTGGGCTGAGGCCATAAATTGTGCAAATTACATAGTTAATCGCACACCCACTAAAGTTTTACAAGGTATAACATCAGAAGAAGCATGGAGTAAAATTAAACTAGATGTAAGTCATTTTCGTGTGTTTGGTTGTGAAGCATGGGCTCACATTCCGGATGAAAAATGGAAAGCATTGTAGCCTAAAAGTGAAAAGTGCATATTTGTTGGATATTCTGGAGATGTAAAAGGTTATAGACTTCTTTAGCCACATTCTCATGATATAATCATTAGAAGAGATGTTAAATTTGATGAAAATATCTTGGCCTACGAGCCTAACTTGGCTGGTGTGCCATATTTGGCTTGCGAGCCTGATTCAGTGATTGTGCCTTCTTATTCTTCTCCTTCTAGATTCATTGACAGGTTTCCAACTCCAGTTTTTGATGATGACAGTGAGGATGAAAATACACCTCCGCCTGCTCATGTTCCTCCAATTGCACCAGCACCAATACTTCCTCAATGGGTCCGTTCAACATGTGAAGCAGCTGGTGATCTTGTCGGTGGTCCTAGAGATCAATGTTGACCACGTTCTCAGTTTCAGTGAGCCTTTTCTCTTTTGGATCAAGTTTCTGAGAATCATGATCCAGAAACTTTTGCAGAAGCTTCAGGAAATCCAGATTGAGATGTAGTTATGGATGAAGAATATCGTTCCTTAATGGCGAACGATACTTGGGATTTTGTTCCTCTTCCAAAAGGAAGAAAACTTGTCAAATGTAAATGGGTCTACAGAACTAAGTATGCATCAGATGGAAGTGTTGAAAGACTTAAGGCAAGGTTAGTTTCCAAAGGTTTTTTCCAAGTTGAAGGGATTGACTACAATGAAACCTTTGCCCCTGTAGCAAAAATGAACTCCATCCACCTTGTTCTTTCCCTTGCAGCCTTACATAACTGGGAAGTCCATCAAATGGATGCCAAGTTTTCCTTCTTACATGGTGATTTACATGGAACAACCTCTTGGATATGTTCAGAATAACTCTAGCCTTGTTTGTCTCCTTAAGAAATCCTTATATGGCCTTAAGCAAGCTCCTAGAGCTTGGTATGCCAAAATGGATAGCTTTCTCCTTGACACTGGTTTTTCTAGATGCCATTCTGACCCCAATGTCTATACCAAGAAAGTAGGAAACCATCTCATCATACTTGTTCTTTATGTTGATGATCTTATCCTTACTAGTAGTGACCCTAAACTTATAACCCACGTGAAATCTAGTCTTAAGCAAATTTTTAAATGTCAGACTTAGGACATTTGCATTATTTTCTTGGTCTTCAAGTCTTGCAAACCAAAGAAGGAATCTTTCTTTCCTAGTATTAAGTATGCTTGTGACCTTCTTCGTCGCTTCGACATGGAATATTGTAAACCAGCCCCTTCTCCCTTCCAGTCTGGAGTCAAACTTTCTGCCACTTGTACTTCCCCTGAAGTAGATTCCACCTTGTATCGTCAGCTTGTTGGTAGTATTTTATACTTGACTCATTCCCGTCCTGACCTTTCCTTTGCGGTTGGTCGTGTTTCCCGTTATATGCAAACTCCTCATGAAAGTCACTGGAAAGAAGCAAAAAGAATACTTCGATATATTCAAGGTACAATTCAATTTGGGATTCATTACAGTACAGGGGGGAAACCTTTGTTGGTTGGTTTCACTGATTCAGATTGGGCCGACGATCCTGATGATCGGAAGTCTATTGCAGGTTATGTTTTCAGTCTGGGATCTAGACCTGTGACTTGGGCTTGTAAGAAACAACAAGCTCTTGCTATTTATTCAACAGAAGTAGAATATTGAGCCGCCGTTAATGCCAGTCAGGAAGCTTTATGGCTTTGACAGATCCTTTTAGAGTTTGGATTCGAGCAGCAGTAGCCTACTCCACTTTGGTGCGACAATCAAAGTGCCATCAAGCTTACCAAAGATCCAGTTCTACATCAACGCAACAAACACATTGAGATACACATGCACTTCATCAGAAATCTTATTCATGATCATGTTATTGAAGTGCTCTATTTCCCTACAGATGATCAAGTTGCAGACATCTTCACCAAGTCTCTTACAGAAGCGAAGTTTTCTAAACTTCGGTCTATGTTAGGAGTTCATGAATGTGTCCTTAAGGGGGGATAGGCTCTAATGCCTCCTTCCTTCTCCTAATAATGTCACTTTTGTAAATTCTTCAATCCTATCCCAAGTTATTCTTAAGGGGGGATGTTAGGATATTTAGACACTTAGGAGTTAGTTAAGATCAACTTGTGTAATATATCCATTAGGTAAAAGTGTGTTTCTTTAGTATGCATTAGTATGCATTTGTAAATATTCTAATCCGATGGTCACGATATGTTCTAGACATAGAGTGATCCGACGGTTCAACTTCTCTTAGATCATACCTACCATTGATCCATGGCTTAACACCCGATTGGTCTATGATCTCTATTTAAAGAGCATAGGTCCTTGGCTAGTTGATCGATTATGAGAAGCTCATGTAACTTTCTTTCTTTTGCATAATAAATTGCTCCAAGTAGCTATTTGGCTGGGGCCGTGGACTGTTTCTCTCTCGAGGGTTTTAACTACGTGACAAACATCGGTGTGTTGATTTTTGATCTATTTGTGTGAAGCGGTTGCTGAAGGTGTTCAGTCTTTTGGGAGTACCTTGTGTACCCAAACACCATAGGGGTATGAGGTCAAAGGGAAGGATAATTTGGTTTGCAAGTTGAAGGAGAGATTGTATGGCCTAAAGCAAGCTCCAAGGTAGTGGTATTTAAAATTTGATAAGTTTATGAAAGAACAAGGTTATGATAGATGTCATTCTGACCACTGTGTTTATTTCAAGAGGCTAGATAATGTAAGATATATAACTTGTTATTGTATGTGGATGACATGCTTGTTTCAGGGTCTAACATGAATAATATACATGTGCTCAAAATAAAACTAGCTAAATCATTTGCGATGAAGGATTTGGGTGCTGCAAAGCAAATCCTTGGTATGAGAATAACAAGAGACGAGAAAAATCGCAAAGTGACGTTGTCTCAAGGTGAGTACATAGAGAAGGTGTTGCAGAGGTTTAGAATGCGGAATGGAAAACCAATTAGTACACCTTTAGCTAGCCATTTCAAACTAAGTAAGGAGATGTGTCTAGAGACACAGGAAGAGATAGATTACATGTCCAGGATTCCCTATTCATCAACGGTTGGAAGCTTGATGTATTCCATGGTGTGCACAAGACCAGATATTGCACATGCATTGGGAGTTGTGAGCAAGTATATGAATAATCCAGTTAAAGAG
The DNA here is from genome assembly GCA_001517045.1 of Pseudotsuga menziesii. Lineage (NCBI taxonomy): Eukaryota > Viridiplantae > Streptophyta > Pinopsida > Pinales > Pinaceae > Pseudotsuga > Pseudotsuga menziesii. Next base: position 190,636 of record LPNX010009936.1, on the reverse strand, counting down.
CATTGGAAAGTAGTACAGTGGATTCTAAGGTATTTGAGAGGTACCACTTCTCATGCATTATGTTTTGGAGGTTCAATCACTATTATACAGGGATATTTTGATGGAGATATGTTTGGTGATAAAGACAACATGAGGAGCACCACAGGGTATGTGTTTACTGTGGGTGGAACAATAATAAGTTGGATTTCAAAACTACAATAGGTTGTTGCACTTTCAACAATGGAAGCAGAGTATGTTGTTGCTACAGAGGCTAGTAAGGATATGATTTGGTTGGAGAGGTTCATGGAGGAATTGGGTAAGAAGGAGAATAGCAGGCTATACAGTGATAGCCAGAGTTCCATTCATCTTGCAAATAAGTCATCCTTTCATTCGAAGACTAAACATATACAACTCAAGTACCACTTCATAACATTTGTTAAAACTGGAAAAGATACATACTAGCAAGAATCCTGCAGACATGTTGACAAAGGGAGTAACTAGAGAGAAATTTATTTCCTACTCGGTTTCTGTTGGCCTTCAAGCATGAAGGTGGAAATAAGAAATTTCCCAAGTATAAGGTTCAGATCATAGTCTAGCAAAAGCAGTAGCAGTGGAGTTGCTGTGATCAGTATCCAAGTGAGAGATTGTTGGTTGTGGAGCCTGATCTTCCAGATCCATAGATATTATTTAGTTTTGTTTCTACCCTAGGTTTACTGTACACTCGTTCCCCAACTTTGGGGTTCTAGGAAGTGACCCGAAAAAGGGGGTTCATGGGAAACTCCCTTGAGAAACTGGGGTTCGGGGGTGAAGCCCTTGAGAAAATATTTTGGGATGTTTGTTGGCCAACATTTTTGTGGACCCGTGGTATTGGGTTAACCATAGTATTTTCCCATAGTATTTCTCCTATAAAAGAAAATCATTGTAATACGGTTGTGTATGGTATTGTAGCATTGTAAACAATCTCCATGATTGTGTAAGAGAGAATTTGAGTGTGTGAAGAGGAAGTGCAACGGTATTACTACAGGTTGTATCCCTTCATCTTTCTGGATGATAATAAAAGGACTGGAAATTTCTATGTGGACGTAGCCCATCGTTTGGGTGAACCATGTTATATCTGTGTCTCTTTGTAATGTGTTTAATGTGTTTTGCATCTGATTTTTAATGATTTAAGTGTATAACTGTTATTGCTGATCTGCGGTCCTGTTTCTGAAAACCAAGGCACTCAAAGTGCATAAATGCATATACGGAATAGGTGAGGTGAATTTGTGCCTTAGATGGAGATAAATTAAAATAAGTGCACTATCTAGCCATGACACTACAATTGTGCTTAACCAACAATAAATTGATAGATTTAAGGAGCTAAATACCAAGCATAATTGGTCCAAATCAAATAAAATGTTACCTAAGAAACTAATTACATCATACTGAGTGTCAATTGAGAGGTTTCCTTAGGTCTCCTTGCATGCAGTGGTTTTACTTGTTGGCGATGTAAGGGTTTGGAAGGTGAAAGAGACAAAAGTCCTTTACTGGTAGAAAAATGTTAAAAATAATACTGTCCAAATTCTACTCTGTACTCTTGCGTATATAGAATCTTAAACCCATATTAGCTTATTAAATCACCTTAATTTCTCGTGGAAAATGGAGAGAAAGTATCCCAAAGTGGCCATCCTTTGCATGTCTACCGACTGGACTGACTCAGTGTTTTGGATAACTTTCATTGCTTTTGGGAAAGAAATATCTTTGTTGTTTTCCTAAAAGCTTCCACTTCTTGCCAAAGTCGATCCTACAACAAATGTTTGTATGAAATCACATTAGTATCAAAGTCATGTCTAGCTAAATATCTCTTACTGTCACTTCAAATAACATAAAAGGAAATATTATCATTATCTCATATGTCATCTAGCTATATCATATAGTCAAATGGGGAATATTTCTTGTTTTCTTCATAAGAATTGTTCTCTTCAATGATTGACACCACCTCCTTTTCTGTTGTTTCTTAACATTAGTCATTTAGTATTCGTTTTCTATTGGAAAGATATACCAAAAGGATATTGTATGTAGTCTCTTCTAGCATTATATTCACCACCACATGCTGTAAGGCATACCATCTGCTACAGGTATCCTCCAAAGTAGAGTATACACTTTTGTTTTGTCCTTATTATCATAATTATACCATTGCTTTTGCTGTCGATTTATTCCCTAATTTGTTGACTGCTCACTGCATGTCTTTTCTTGCTTAACATACTTAATAAAATGCACTAATCAATCATTATATGAGGTCTATTACCCCCATTTTGTATGGGTGTCTGTATGTGATCTTAATCATAGTCTTCAGGAGGTAATTTTTCCATGATGATGTTGATTAGAAGAAAAACCATGGATGTTGAGCGCATAAGAGGCTTTGTTTTTTCAGTTTTGGGCACTGTAACATCCCTAAAAGGTCAAAATCTATGCAAATATCAGAGAAGAGAAGCATGGGTACAATTTTCATGAGTTTTTGAGTTGGTTAACGTAAAACCAACACATTCTAAACTTCAAAATCGAACTGATATTGAATCACGGACACCTAGCTCCGGGACTGCCAAATATTATGTATTTCTTCTTTTGGTTTTTTATTATAAAATCCCTAGATTAGGAAGAAACTCTAACCTAACCTAGTAATTTCCAAATTGCAGTGACAACAGATATTTTCAAAAGTTATTTTGTTCTTGTTTGAATGCTTTGGCTGTGAAATTATAAGAAAAGCAACAACTGGAAGATTAAACGTTGGAAAGGACACAACTAGCGTTGAATTCTCCTCTGTGCCTACTGGCATGTATATTAATTAATGAATGTCATCCATCTCAACATTAAATACCTCTTATGTCATGTCTTTTTTTTTAATGCTGGTTTGTTTGTGACATACAGACTATGCATTTGACAAATGCAATGCAATGAGAATCTTGCAACAGTGACCCTGACCTCACACAAAGACGACAATTCAGGGGAAGATAAGTTCAGCTTTTAAACTATATTATGAACGTAGTATTTTCAGCTTTTAAACTATATTATGAACAGAGTCTTTTCAGATTTTCCATACCAGTATAAATCCATGCTAAATAGATATTTCTTCTGCATAGAGAACTTGTTTTTTATAAATCCAAATAAAAAATATTTGACCAAACATATATTGTTTTTATTATTTTATTAAATATGTGGGTTCTTATCTTGTTTCCTTTGGAAATGAATAAGATCGAGGGTATAATATCAATAAAACTGGAGCATGCTCAGTCATTCTAAGGTACTCACTGATTTGGGGGGCATTCTGTCAGCCTCTGCGTGACCTCTGCAAACCCTCCTCTACGTGACCGCTGCAAACTCTCCTCTGCCTTTGCAAAGCCTCCTCTGCATGACCTCCGAAAGCACATGTCGTGACCTTTGGAAGCACCTGTCGCGGGGTTTGTATGTCGAGAGGTTGTATATTGTGTCTGTTCTTTGTTTCACGGGGTTTGTATGTCGCGAGCTTGTATATTGTGTTTGTTCTTTGTTTTATTTTTGTTTCATTTTTATTTATTTTATATTATATTTTTTACTTGTTTTTTTTCTTTATTATATTATATTTTTTATTTTTTATATATTTTTGTTTTTTTATTATATTTTATTTATTATATATTTTATTTTTTATATATTTAATTTAAATTTTATTAAGGATGCTTCATTATATTTCTATTTTTTGTTTATGGTACTTCGACTATACAATGTGATTGACATAAGATATATGTTCTAGGATGACTATTTTTGGGTTGACATATAAAAATAACACATGTGCAATCTTGATGACATGTGCATTCAATGGTATATATATGATGTACACCTTAAAACTTTGTGTTTAGTTTGGCATGTATAGATCATCTAGAAATGCTTGTTATTATGAGGCACAAAAACAATTTGCTTGTTAGGATTGACTGTATGTGTGTTGTCATGGTGATTCATCATATGTGTTATGAATACATACTAATATAATTTAGCGATTGAGATGACGAAGTTGTATTATATGATGATGATAATGCTAATGAGAGATATAAGTTGTATGTCCTTGGGATTCGTCCCCATTAAAGGTTGGGTGTTGAAGGAATGTAGATAGGACCCACTCCCCTCCTCTTTCACTTCGTATTTCTCACTCAATCAATTTACCTTTATTGTTTTTATCTCACCCAAATGAAATAAAGTAACCTCCTTTCTAAAAACATAATAATAATTCTTCCTCAAATGTGTTTACTAAGTCTATTAACATAAATTGAGAGGAGTTGCAACTGGAAACATAATTTCATTTGTACTCTAAAATTTAAATTTATTTTATGTTGGTTATGTTATGTTATGTTGATAGCATGAATATTTCATAAAGTGATGGAGAATGATGAAGTGAAATTACATGCCGCTTATATTTATGGTAGTTTTCATCTGCCTATGTTTATTGTGTTAGAAGTTCCATATTATACCTAGTAGTAATTAGTGGTATCATGAAGACGACGGCGATGAAGACGATGATCATGATGAAGATGAGAGGGTATGATAAGATATGAGTGATTTGATATTTTATGTTTAATTTAATTTTTACTCTAAAATTTAAATTTATTGTCTCTTTGTTTTGTCATGTTATGTTGATAACATGAATATTTCATAAAGTGATAGAGAATGATGAAGTGAAATTACATGCTGCTTATATTTGTGGCAGTTTTCATTTTCCTATGTTTATTGTGTTAGAAGTTCCATATTAGACCTAGTACTAATTAGTGGTATCATGAAGATGACGACGATGAAGATGATGAAGACAACGATCATGATGAAGATGAGAGGGTATGATAAGATATGAGTGATTTGATATTTTATGTTTAATTTCATTTGTACTCTAAAATTTAAATTTATTGTCTATTGGTTTTGTCGTGTTATGTTGATAGCATGAATATTTCATAAAGTGATAGAGAATGATGAAGTGAAATTACACGTAGCTTATATTTGTGGTAGTTTTCATTTTCCTATGTTTATTGTGTTAGAAGTTCCATATTAGACCTAGTACTAATTAGTGGTATCATGATGACGATGATGATCATGATGATGGTAACGATATTGATCATGATGATGAAGATGATGATGATGATGAAGATAGTGATGACGATGATGATCATGATGAAGATGATGATCATGATGGCGATGATAATCATGATGATGGTGATATTGATCATGATGAAGATGGTGATGACGATGATGATCATGATGATGGTGACAATATTGATCATGATGATGAAGATGAGGAAGATGATGATGATGATGATGATGAAGAAGATGGTGATGACGATGATGGTCAAGATGAAGATGATGATCATGATGATGGCAACGATATTGATGATGATTGTGAAGACAATGATGATGAAGTTGATGATGATGATGATGATGATGATGATGAAGATGATGCTAATGAATATGGCGATGATGATGATGGTGATGATGATGGTGGTGACGATGATGATGATGGTGATCTCGATGTTGATGTCGATGATGATGATGATGATGATGATGGTGATGATGATGATCATGCCGACGATGATGATCACGATGACAATGATGATGATGATGACGATGATGGTGACGATGATGATGACAATGAAGACGATGAACATGATGAAGATGATCATGATGATGAAGATGATGAAGAAGATGATGAATATGATGATGAAGATTGTGATGACGACGACGATGATGATGAAGATGATGATGATGATGACAATGATGATGATGGTGATGATGATGATTATGATGATGATGATGATGATGAATATGTTGATGATGATTATGAAGATGATGATGAAGATGAAGAAGTTGATGATGATTTTTGATGATGATGATAAGGAATTGAGGATGATGATGATGATGATGGTGATTATGATGATGATGATGGCGATGATGATGATGATGATGATGATGATGGTTATTATGATATCGATGATGATGATGATGATGATGATGATGATCAGGATGAGGATTATGATGATGTTGAGGAAGATGGCGATGATGATCACAAGTCAATGCTGACGATGATAATGATGATGCTAATGATGATCGCGGTGATGCTAATGCTAATGATGATGATGATGCTAATGATGATGATAATGATGATGATGATGATGATGGTGATGATGATGATGATAATGATGATGACGATGAGGATGATGATGATGATGATGAGGATGATGGTGATGGTAATGATGATGGACACGATGATGATGATGATTATGATGATGCTGATGACGATGATGATGCCAATGATGATGATCATCATCATCATCATGATAATGATCACAATAATCTTCATCATCATCATCATCATCATCATCGACATCTTCATCACCATTATCATCATAACTATGCATTGCCTCACTGAGCTTCTCTTTGTTTTGATAATAATTTAATATTCTTTATTGAATAGGGCCAACCACGTGAAGGTGGAAGCTCTTATGGCCCCTCCCCCACCCTCACAACACTCTCAATTCCCCATAACCTGACAAAAAAAAAGTGTTATAGCATATGACAACAGATAGGAAAATCTAAATAATAGTAGCAAACAATTAATTTATACATACCAATAAAATTCATTAATTCTAACGCAATATTAAACCAAAATATATAGAGTAAATATCAATTACAATCATCATCGTCATCAATGATGAGGATGATGATGATGAAGACAATTATCATGGCGTTGATGATGATGATGACGACGACGAGGATGATGATGAGGATGATGATGAAGATGATGATGGTGACGAAGATGGTGACGACGACGACGATGATAATGACGATGACGACGATGGTGGCTGTGATGATGAAGATGATGATGATGGTGATGATGATGATGATGAAGATGATGAGGATGAGGATGATGAAGATGAAGACAATGTTAGTGGTGGTGGTGAATATGGTTATGATGATGATGATGGATATTGCGATGATGGTGATGAAGATGATGATGATAACAATGGTTCAAACATAACTAAATAATCGTAAACATAATACATTATGCAAAAATATGATCTCACGTACCTACTAGATTCCAATATTGCTAGAATCTCATTTGAATTCTTCTTCATCCAACTCAACATATGTATCGTCATTTGGTTCTGAATCACTATCATTGAAAATATCGCTCATATCAGGGTAACGATCAAATTCATTTTCAGTTAGATATTCATCATCAATATCATTAATGTCAATTTCATTGTCTACTACATCATTTGGATGATCAAATTCTTGATCGGATTCTTCATCTGACACATCTACGTCAATGTCCAACTGATCTTGATCTGCATCACCTTCTTCTTCAACATTTTCTTCTTCCTATACTACATTATACTTGACCGGTATTCCTCTTGGATCGTATCTAACAATGTATGACCAACCTTCTTTACTTGGAACCTCTGAGTAAAAGTCCTGCTCACATTAACTTGGAAGAACATAAGGCTATGTACCTGGTTTAAGTGCCCTTGTATTAACCATGGTAAATCCATTGGCATGCTCAATAAGAGTTCTTTCAAGATCATGTTCATTCATTCGTATCCTATACCATTTGACCTCAAACAGAACTACTTTAAAGGAATTAAAGTCACACTCAAGTATATCTTCCAAATAACCATAGTACCTATTTTCAGATACTTTAGGACGCCTGTCACTTCTAGAGGAAACATTCGTGACTTGAAAAACTGCATTTATCCCATAATCAAATGTTTTACTCTTGTCATCCAACTTTTTGATGCAAAATTTACGACCATTGCACCACATAGCATTGTGATGTATCAACTGCATCATGCCCGAATCGGTAAATAAATATATAAGAAGACATAAATGAGAGAAATATTTTGATACAATGTGAAACAACGAAAAAAATGAGTAGGGTAAATATACTTTCCTTTTTATCTTTTAAACCATATGCATGATCAATTTCCCAAACGTTATAAGTTTGAGATAATCCTCTCGATGACAATGCATTGTTTTAATCATTTTACTAACCCCTTCCCATGTTAAGGTACCATAGTATTCTGTACATCGTTCAATACGTTCCTCCATCAAATCAATATTGTTTGCAATGTAAAAATGTATTGCATCCCACACACGACCAACTATATGAAAGAATAACAATTAACAATTGCAAATTAGCTATCATTAAAGGCACTTAAGTTTACCTTAAAATACTGATGGAATAATAAAAATTACATAAATTGAAAAATTAATTTTATAATAAATAAAATGTACACCATTCAATTACCTTTCACTTTCCTCGTTCTACCTTTCCCCGACAGGACCTCCCCTTCAAATTTGTTGATGGAGTTGATATGCCAAATGTGAGGTAGATTGATATTTTTTGCTAAATTTGGAAGATACTGACTAATGTATACCATGGATTGATATAGCATATATCCCTACACCATAGAACCCTCAGGGCACGCTATTTGTCTAACAAAATCCTTCAATGAATTCAAATGTCATCCACATTGAACTTGAGTTTACAGGTCCACACAATTCAATCTCCTTAACTTGGTGTATGAGATAGTGTTCTTGTGCAGTGAAAAATGCTAGAGGTAAATACTTATGCATTTCACACATTAGACGAGGAATTTCTCTCTTCCAATACCTAATATATTCTTTATGGATTTCTTTAGATGAAATCCACATACAAAAGATGCAAGAAAATAACATGAATGATCAACCAGATTGAGGCATATAATATATAATAAAGTTCCAAGCTGTAAAACACAATATGTCAATAAGCAATGCAAACAAAAGATCGAACATTTTTCGTGCATATATAATTGTTACTTACCTCATATATTTACCAAGATAATATATAACTTGTTTTATGTTTTCGTCAAATCTATCTGGGAGAGCCAGAGGTAGAACGTACTGTAGCAAATTAAATAAAATCATTATCTAATGTTTCCAAATAGGAGAGAAAAATTAATAAAAATATCGACTTAATGGAAATTATGCAGGTAAATAATTACCTTAATGAATGTATTCCATTCATGAGTTTTAATACCGCCAAAATCACCTTTTTTGGTTAAGATATTTATTTTATGTTCAACAAAAACCCTGTTGGAAACCTTATTTTCTGAATGAATTGTTTTATAGCATTGCTTTGTTGCTCCATCAATAACCATGGAAGACTAATATCCAGTTCCCATTTCCAGCATTTGAAATAATCACACTTTGCAATGCGTGATTGTCTTCTGTAATGTCACTACAATTTTTTTCAATTTTATCTTTTCCTGACCTTCCATCTAATGTCCACCATATCATTTTTGTTACATTCTTCTCGATATGCATTGTATCAAACAACTGAGCTATTTGTAGGACCTCGTAGTAAGGAAACCTACTGAATTGTATGGGATAACTCTTCATTTCTTGTGGAATCCCATTCATGCCTTAAATAAATTCATTAAACATAAACAAAAACACATTAACATAATTCATGACACCCATGGTAGAGAAAATTCAATAAAAATATAAAAATAATAATATTACATGAACATATTGCATGTTGCATATACAATTTGCATACCTCGATGATTTTTGTTATATTCCAACTTCCATAGGTGAGGTGTCATTCTTCGTGGTTTCTTTCCATTCTCTTATTTAACATTATTTTTTTTTCTTCGATAGTTCGGTACCTATGGTTCTTAGAGAGGAAGTGCCTGTACTCATCGAACACCTCCTTTGCTAAACTTCTTGAACGACGAGATTTTATCCTAGGACTACATACTGGACATGCAAATTTTCCCTTTGTTTGAAAACCTGCGAGATATATGTATTAATGTTACAGCTACATCAAAAGATTATTAATTTAAAAAAATGCATGTTTTTAACCATAAAAAACATATAATTTTAACGACGTGCAACATAAAGTTACATACCACAAAAATGTGATAACCTAGGAGCGTTATGAATTGTCCATGCAAGTATTCCATGGAACTGAAATTGTTTCTGCCCTATTGGTATAGAGATGTCATACATAGTGATTCCAGTCCATAACTTCAATAGCTCATCGATAAGAGGCTCAATATATACATTCATAGATTTAACTTGGTACTTACCTAATTGATCAATAAACATACAATATTGCTATTTAGTTATCCGTCCAAATATATAAAAGGTGTTCTCATGCAGCAATTAAACAAATAACTTAATGAAATAATATAATTACATCTTTCAAAAAAATACCTGGAATAATCATTGCCAACATTGTGTGCTCTCTCTTAATGGTCATCCAAGGAGGTAGATTATTGTTTATGACAAAAACAGGCCACACTGAGTAAGTAGAATGAAGCTCACCAAATGGATTGAAACCATCAACTACCAATGAAAGTATAACATTACGAGGTTCATATTTAAAAATTGGCCATTTTTCTTCGATGTTCTTCAATGCAGAACCATCTGCAGGAATTCAAAGAACAACATCTTCACTTCTATTCTTCGCATGGTAATCCATAAACTATGCTATACTTTGGCACTTTAATAGTCGTTGGAAATGTGCAATTATGGGAATATAACGAAGAACTTTGCGAGGGACCTCTTTTGTTAATTGATCAGTTTGATATCTACTAATATCACATTATGGGGATTTTTTTTCTAATGCATACTGTCCATAATATATAATATGGTCACTAGGACATACATCAATAGATTGATACTCCACTCCAATTTATTTCATAATCAAGAATACCTCTCGACTTGTGCGTGGTAAATTATTTGATGGCGGCAATAGAAATTCACCCAACAATCTGCAACATTGAAAAAAAGTGAAATGTAAACAATATACCTCATAAATATTTCATATCCCTAATTTATGAATTAATTAACATTAAAAATAGAGGAAAATAATCAACTTTACATACCTTAGGAGCTGTGTGAAACAAGTGTTTGATAAACCATTCAAAACCTTCAAGTTCACCACCAACAATATAGAATAAAGAATATTGGTTGTTGAGCCTTCATAAAGAGGTTCTTGGGACTTCTCAAGAAGAGGAACATCATGAAAATCATGGAGGTTGTCCTCATCCAATGGAGAAAATATGTCTTGCAACAATCTATTTATCTCATCTTCACCATTAGTTTCAATGACATCATCTTCGTCCATAGGATAATTAAGAACTCAATCTTCAATAGCATGATCTCCATGTTCTCCATCTTGTAAAGTAGTATTTCTACTATTATGTGGAAAATAGATCTCTGACGATTGACATCTTGGGGGCATTGTCTTTATATTTACAAACAATGCAATAACATTAGTCTATAATATACAACACATATATTTAAAATGATAAAAAAATTTGTGAATACACTATCAGTACTATTACAAGAATTACAATATGTAATGAATAACGTCTTACAAAGGGATGATATTCATAACCCCCTTCAGCATGCACCTTCTCCTTACAATTTTTTTCAGCCGATGTTCGTAAAATTCTTCTAATTAGAAAACCTCTGCAATCATTGCAAGGGAAATAACACTTTCCATCACCCTTCGCCTCTAATGTTTCCATAGACTCAGCATACCTCCTATTTTTTTCTTCCCAGCTAAATTTATTTGACATTCTAATAACCTATAACAACAAAAAACTCATTAATCAATATATATCACACATCTAAAGTGGAATATCTAATTAGGGTTGTGTTGGATTGTGATGTTCCTAAGTGTTGATGTCTCAATATTGTAACGTTCAATTACTATAGGGTTATGTTGAATTGACCAAGGTTGATCGTGCTGACTATGGATGAGCATGGTGAAATATGCTAACATTTTTGTAATTGGTTGAAAATGGTAGACTACGGTGAAGAGTTTCAATTCAAAATTATGAACCATTTTAATATGGAGATGATGTCCTCCAAAAATTTCACATTCTAACATTTTGTGAGATTGCAAGCCTATATCAAATTTTTATATAAAGAAGGTTGAGAACATAGTTATGTCACATTGAAACATAAATTTATGTCAGATTATGTCAAAATAGTACATTCAATGTACAATTATTATGTCCCATATTCCAGTGTGAAAGGGTTATGTTTTATAGCAAAATATTGTATGGGTTAAATTGGTTGTGATGGTCCACTATGTATATGTCATATTTTGACATTCATCTAGGTTGAATTGTCTACTACAACTATGCATTTGAATGGTTATTTTTGCACTACAAACCTTCTAAAATGTTAGGAACCAATATTGCATTCCTAAAGCATTATCTTGGGTTGCAACTTCTTAATATGGTCATGAAACATTACGACACTCAATGTGCTTAACTATGTTGAGCATGGTTTTCCATCGCTAAAAAATTTAAGTGTGATTGACCTTGGTTGACACATTTGGGATATCAATACTATCCACATGGACACATTTAAGGAATAGTAAAATAAAAATCAAATTTCAACATTATGTTAAATAGTGGAAGTAAAAAATAATTTGTTTGAGGTTAATTAAGGGAGTAAATCTAAAAAGTAGTCAAATAATTATTGATTAAAATTATAATTTTCCTCCAAAACCTATATATTGTTGTTATATATATTCATCACACTAAACTTAAATGATTTACTAAAAATAGAATTTTCTTTATACAAAAGAGAAGCAAAGGTTTCAACACTAATATAAATTCCTCACACTATAAAATTCCTCACACCAATATTGTTCATGTTCATTATACTAGATATTAAAAGGTTTCAACACATTGACATGATATTGTCAAATGATATTATGATAAATATAGATGTAGACCCTCAAAAATTGAAAGGATTGTCAAATGGGATTATGGATATAGATGATAATTTCGATATTTTCAAATGACTATCAAAGTTTGAAAGGATACACCATTGTGGTCTCATTGGTTATCTATATTGAGGGGGATAGTTAAATCTAATTATATTGTGTACTTGAAATCTATGATGATGGTCATGATATTAACATTTTAACACAAACAACCATTTAAAAAATTAAATTTTAACATAAATGAAAATTTAATAATTTACATTTTAACACAAATCACAATTTATAAAATTACAATTTCTCACAAAAATCCCAAACTATATAAACATTTACTCCATTGCATTGAAGCCCTAGTTGGAACATAAAGGGCACAACAACAAAAAATACTAGTGCACTGCAGTCAAACTAACCTGGAAAACGGATGAGAACAAAAACTCAATGTGTCAAACCAATACCAGACTCTTCAAATCGTAGAACAAAAAAGCAATTGAAAGATCACTGCAACTTTAGTATTTATGATTATGAAAAAATGAATTAAGAACATGTATTTATAGATCAATGAGGGTCATGGTTCAGGAAAAAATACGATCAAATTTCAAATAAACAAAAACTCAAAATGACCGTTAAAAAAAGAAAAGGTTCGGCTTTCGTCTCTATAGCGACAATATAGAACTTTCGTCGCAATAGAGACAATATGGAAGTGTCATCGCAATAGCGACAAAATGGAACTTTCATCGTAATAGAGACAATATGTAACTTGCGTCGCAATAGCGATGTTTGGATTTCATCGCTATATAATTGGGTCCATTCCAAGTGATTGTGGAATGGAATGACATGTTGGGCTCTCATGATTGTGGAATGGAATGAAATGTTGAGCTCTTGATGAGTATATTGTTGCAATAGCTTAAAAAAAATCACTTTGTGTATAGTAAAAAAAAGCATCCAAAATGATAGTAAGTATAGTGAGCTTATAAAGTTTCAAAGTCGTCCTTTATTATATACATGTATTGACAAAATCATTAGCACTTGTATTAGATAGTAAAGGGATACATGAAGGTATATTCCACTTCATTGTTTTGCCAATATGTAATTCATCCTTCCGTGGAGGATATTGATATAAAAAGAACCTTACTTTTCCAATCAAGAGAAATAATTTTTTTGACTTATAAAAAGAACCTCACTGTCCAGTCAGATATGAAAATAGCTTCCATTTTCAAATAATAATACACAAATGATGAGTACCTTGAAGCCTCGGTATACCAAATGCTTGTTCCAGAGCTTCTCGAACACCCACCACACACTCTCCATGAACTACAGATCGAGCATCTTATAGTCATCCTTGAAATTGATCCACTGGCCAACCCTAGAAATAATTTTCTCTCATTCCTTGCTATATCGCATAACGATACTATGACATTCTTCATTATACTTGTCAATGCCCATGGCTAGGACATCGTCTAATCTGCTCTTAATGCCTAACTTGGTGTCAATTTTGTACACGACAGGCAAGCCGTGGCAATCCCATCCAAACCTCCTGGTCACATGGTGTCCTCTTGCAGTCTGATAGTGGGTGACTATGTCCTTTATTGTACCAGCCAGAATATGATCGTAATGAAGAATACTAGTGGAAAAAGGAGGGCCATCGTAGAACACATATTCGAGTTTCCCTTCAGTTTTCTTTAGTTGGGTTTGGAAGGCGTCAATGGCCTCCCACATTTCAAGTATTTTCTCTTCCTTCTTTAGAAAATTGAAATCCTTCCCTTCATATACATCCTCCATGGTTTGGATTTAGGGTTTTTCTTAGCAAAACCAAATTTTAGGGTTTTGCTTCTAACAAACTCCACTGGATAAATAACAACCATAATAGTAATACATCACTTTCCACGGGAAATAAAAGCTCTGGAGATTCTAGAATCATAGATATTTTAGATTTTCAAGCAAAAATACATGTGTAATAATGGTGATCTCGCTGCAATGCTAGTAGCCGATAAGGCTGTGACTTCTTTCGGAGTTAATCAAAGACAACTTTGACGCCTTCACCTACTGTAGATTCGTGAGTCCTAACATAAAGAAAAGGGAATTTGAGATGTTCAATTTTCCTGAGCCACTCAACGATAGCAAGACCGAGCAAAACCCTATCCCGTGGGTTAGTAGCAGTCTTTTCTTTTTTATATTTAAGATAAGAGATATAAAATATTAAAAAACTTATAAGAAAGTAATATTTGCTTTTTTATTTTTAAGATAAGAGATATACAATATTTAAAAAATTATAAGAAAGTAACATACAATAATATTAATTAAAAGTAAAATTATTAAATAGAAATATAAATTTTATTTAAATATTCAAATATAAATATATAAGATAGTAGTTAACTATTTCAATGATATTTATATTTTAAAAAAATCTTTAGTGTAAAAAGATAATTTATACATTTAACATAAATATAATGCTATGAGATTTATATATTTTAAAATTAATTGTTACAAAATTTTAAAACTAGATAAAATGAAAATAAATTAGACAAGCACACTGGTTAAAAAACACAAAAACATAGACATTAGGTTCTACTAAGAAGAAACTTATAATGTGAAGGAGAATAAATCAAGAAACATATCAGGTAAAATTGTTTTCTATGACAAGTATCTAGGGAGGAGCTAGCCTATTAATTATTTGTAGCAATAATGTAAGTGTCAACACATAGTCCATATTAGATAATGCCTTCTAGAGAGTGTCCTGCATTGACAAGGACCTAGGTTTAATATTGCATGGCATCAACCTACTCCTAGTAATGTCACAGTTGAAGAAAATGTAGGTTCACTCTTAAAATATAGGGGCAAAGAACTCATAGTATCAAGGACACTAGTAATTTATTTATGAGTAAGTAGGTGTCATACATAAATGGATTTTTTAAGCAAATTAATTGTCGTAAAACCTCTTGATGTAGCACAATATGGAGCTTGTATGGATTGGCGGCTATCAATCAATGTCTTAACCACTTCCTCCTTATTCTTAGCCATTTCCATGCTTATTTAGAAGTGGTTAAACCTTGGAGGCCACATCATGGAGGTTAATAATGATGCATACTAGTCTTGAGTCTATTTTTGGCATGAAAGCACACATGTGGATTGCTCTTCCATCTTCAGTGTGGACCAATTCTTCATTGAAGACTTACGTTTGTAGGCATCAACAAATCAACAACCCAAATAACTTGTCAACCAAGCCCAAGGTATTTAGTTATGTTCTCAATACTGATTTGGCTATTGAAATCTCTAAGGAAAAAGTGCAGGTACCCCTCATTGAACTTATGAAATTCCAGTCAAAAGAGTTTGAATAAAAATGTATTAGAGTTGAAAGAGACCAATGAGATGTCATTTGTGTCAACTTGTGTCAAGGTGTGAACCAAGGAGGAGGGAACGGTAATCATTATTCATTATATGCTACATTGTTGGTCAATGATCTAGTTTTTGCAACTCATGGGATATTCAGAACTGCCTACCTTCTTGGATTAATTAAATAATGTCAGCACTTCAGAGATCGTGCCTAAGAATTGCACTGTTTAATTTACTACTACCTACCTTATTATATGTTTGTGCTTTGTTAGGTCGGCACTATGACCAGTCGTATATTTCCTACTTTCTTTTACTTATGTGCATCATACTATCTTTTTCCTTAACAGATTTCAGATTAATTACCTCAAGCACATTCAAGGAAGATGCATTTTTATACAACCTTTTGAATTCCTCAATTTGTTGGGCATGAAAATATTGGGTTGCGTCATACTTGTATGCCTGACTTAGTAGCCTAAAAAAATATGACGCCCCTTGATGTTATGAAGAAGCTTGTCCTGCAAATATCCAGACCTTATCAAAGTATGTGTGCTACGGACTCAAGGAAAATCAAGGTCCATGTATTGATCAAAGACTTACAGGAAAGACTTGCTGCATACTTGGATGTTGGATTTTTTATGGATAGTTGGTGTCATTGATGTGCCATATCCAAGGGGTATGTTTCTCTCTAGGAAATGGGTAGCAATTTAGGAGGAAGCATTCAGTTGGAAAAAGTTATAAACCTGAATACTATGTTCATTGAGATCCGCATGCCCTTAATTGCACATTTTTGCAGGATAAATAGTTAATCACCACAAGGAGAGAATCTTTACCTTCTAAGAGTGACAAATTAGTGATGAATTCTTAGATACCTCTTCTCACTTATGGTTATTAGTTCCAAATAACAATTTTCATAACTAGAAATATCTGGTTCAATAGGATATAGTTGAGAGCCCATAAGGATGAAAATATAATGATGATAATGAATGTCATGATTGATACAAATACTTGTGACGTTTTAAATACCATTGAATGGTCACAAGGTATGATGGGACACAACTATTTGAGAGTTAGCCTATTTATTATACACAAACACACACTTAATATGTATGATTTACGTTCATTAAGTTTGCAGTGAAATTATGTTGGAGAATACTAAGACGAGGAACATTTTATGCCCTATTGTTTTCGAAAATATCACATTCTTTTGTAAATTACTCGATACAAAATGCCATTATCAACCAAAAAAATTTGAGGATACATTCTTATGATTTTTGTGCAAACCCACATGACTCACCAAGGGACATGCATATAATGAGATGAGTTCCAAACAAAAAATGATGGTATGTTAAAGGTTATGGAACCATTATTGGTAATCCATGGCTAGTGCCAGTGCCAACAGGTTCCTGGTTTGAATCATGCTGGGTGAGGTGCACTAATCTACGCCAATGGGATTATTAGGGATTCCACTAAGAAATGTTGGGAAGCATCATAGATTTCCTTGCAAAGTTACCATTGGAAAAAAAAACAAGGCTGCATTACAGATAATACCTAGGAAATGCCAATTTTCGTTATACCAAACTAAATTAACCAACAAAAACTTGGATGTAGATGTTGAATATCTAAATTTCTACTTAAAATTTGTTAACATTTATCCAACTTAAACAAAAAATAAAAATACTAAGCATATATATTGTTTTCATCTCGATAAAAATATATATTTTAAACCTAGTTCATGGGACCAAGGGACTAAGAAAGAGAATTAAAAAAATACATTTATATCCCAAAGATTACCAGAAAGAAATCAAGTGGTATTGCTAAATACATGATATGTTATATACCATCAGTGGTTTAGAAATCTACAAGATAAATACCAATAAAAGGAAAAAATTGCATCTAACTAAGAGTTTCAGTTGCAAAAGTATAGTATACCTGCTTGGTATTGGATGCTTCTTGCATCAAAGTCATCAAAAACTAAGGGTTGTTCTAGCAATGGAAAGATTTATATACGCATCAATAGGATATGGTTTATAAAGGTTAGTTTAAACTCTAGACTAAACAACAATCATAATAACATGCATAACAAGTATTATAAAACACTTTCAATGGGAATGTTGCTTGCAACAATTTTACTTCACACCCTTAGAAATAGTTTTGCATCATTCACTAACCTGAATGAACATATTTTTGATGATAAGGTTTGAAGTGATCTGCATCCATTTTCAAGGTGGACAAGTGTTGTGTCAGTCAAGAGAGAAAGGTTGTCCAGGATGAGAGCATTCGGTGCACAACACAGAACACCTATTGCTTCTAGGGAACCATCAGTCATCTTTCTACATTGCAATTATCTAGTGATCAGAAAACACCATCAATAACATAGGTATCAAACTAATGTAAGCACGAGATGTGCTCTGAAAGATATTCCACTATCCAAATTATTTGAACTTATAAACTAATTTAAAACACTAAATAAATTGAACCACTTACCTACAACCAAATAGAGAAATATATTTCAAGTCATAGCCTAGATAAGCGAGCAGTTCACTAACAAACTCATCGGTGACACCTGCTATCCCTACCATTGATAGCACTTCCATTTTTTTCATTTTTTAAAGGCGAGTAGAATATTGAAGGCTTCTAGCTGCTGGCATGACTCCATACGCAATTCCTTAATTACTGGCGCCAAACTGTTGCCATTAGGATTCATGTCATGTAATTTATAAGGTCATTTATATGTCGTTACAGTCATTTTGATGATAATAGGGTTGTTTAGATGTCATTACAGACATTTAGGTTCCATTAGAATCAATTAGGATGCAAAAGTGCTACCACATGCATAATCATCATTGACATTCAGATCGTCATCATCATCATACAATAAATCAACATCATTGCAATCGCCATATTCATCATCAATATAATTGTTATAATAATGAGCAAGGAGCCCTACTACCTCACAAGAATGGATGATATAGTCTTATACTTATCAAATAATATCCATACACTCCATCACAATTATTGTAATGTATCATCATCATGTTTTTAGGGTCAATCAGATGCCATTAGGGTCTATCAAATGTTGTTGGGGACACTCAAATGCCATTAGAGAAATTTAGGTGACATTAAGATAATTTACCCCTCATTAATATTAATCAAGATCCAAAAGTTCCATGATTACGATCATTTAGGTGCCACTATGATAAATCAATATACAAAAGTAATATCACATGAATCATGATCATTGACATTGACATTAATATATCTGGAATTATGTCAGATGTTTTTTGAACACAATTCCTAGCTCTAAACCTAGTGCAATACTTAGCATGGTTCCTTTCAAAATTTCTGGTATTATTCCAGGCATTATATCTGGCTCTATACCTAGCGGTATGTTGGATGTTTTCTAGGAGTAATTCTTGGCTCTATACTTCATGCTATGTTGGTGGTTTTTCCTACCAAAATTCATGTCGCAATTCCTGTCGCTAACCCTAGATTAATATATGGTGATATGCTATTTAGGATGTTTTTTTGGAGACTATTTTGGACGTTATATGGGATTTTTTTTGGATGCTAATTGGGACGTTAATTGGGATTCTAATTGGGATGATAATTGTGATGCTAATTGGGACGCTAATTGGGATGCTAATTAGCATCCACAATAGCGCCAAATTTTAAAACGGGACGCTAATTGGGATGTTAATTGGGACGCTAATTGGGATGCTAAGTGGGACAATAGTTGGGATGATAATTAGCATCCAAAATAGCATCATATTTTAAAAAGGGACGCAAATAACTCCATTAAAAGCGCCATCCCATGGAAAAGCGTCCACTTTGTCCAAAAGTGATGAAAAATACACTAAAATTGATAGTGGAAGCTAAAAAGGAAGCTAAAAGAGACGTGAATCACAGGGTTTTGTTCTAGTGTATAGCGACAATATGGAACTTTCGTTGTAATAGAGACAAAATTCGAGAGAATTTTCAAAATTTTAAAAAAATTAAAACTGTTTTTCCACGAAAGCAACGATTTCAACAGTTTCATGGCAAACTTTCGTGGGACTTTTGAGCCATGTGTAGTAGGGAAGAGATCAAATCCATTCTCCAATTATGATGCCTTGATGTGTGATATTGTAGATCAAGAACCTACCGGCTACGAGGAAGCTGTACAGAAGGAATAATGGGTAGAATCAATGACGGAAGAATACCAATCAATAATGAAGAATGTTGTTTGGGATATAGTACCCAAACCAGAAACAAGAGTGTGGTATCTTCCAAGTGGATCTAAAAGATAAAACATGTAGCTGATGGAAGTACACGGGGGATTCACTTGTTTACCAATATCCTATCATGTTAGTTCATATTGTGGGTTTTAAAATTATAAAAAATCAAACCAATATATTGCAGGTATTGGGGGGATGAGGGGTTTAAGGTGGGGGTAGGTAGGGTGGTTTATAAGGATTGAGGTATAAAAAGGGGTGGGGAGGAGGTTTTAAGTATTGGGAGGGGGTTTCAACAAATTTTTTTTGGGTCAATATCTCTTGAAATTAAGGGTATTCTTTAATATCCCACAACCGCACGTGCTATGTGAGAGGTTCACTAAGAGAAGTCCCCATGTGGAAGTATTGAAAAATACAAGGAAATATTTGTGGCTAGAGGATTCTCTCAGAAAGAGGGAATTGATAATGAAGAGACATTTGTGCCAATAGCAGGGTACACTTCCATCAGAACAATCATGCCACTTGCATCCATGATGAAGTGAAATCTACACTAGATGGATGTAAAGACAACCTTCCTTAATGGTGTGATTTAGGAAGAAGTATACATTGAACAACCACGAGGACTTGAAGTTGAATACAGAGGGACCCAGATATGTAATTTGAAGAAGGATACGTATAGACTAAAGCAAGCTCCTAGAGCTTGGTATGGAAGAATAAATAGATTCTTGACAATCTTGGGCTTTACCAAGAGCAAATTCAACCCTAACCTTTACCTTAAGGTTATGGATGATCAACTTATCATACTATTACTATATGTGGATGACTTATTCCTGACAGGAAATGAGAAACATATTGTAGATTACAAGAAGAAACTT
The DNA here is from genome assembly GCA_001517045.1 of Pseudotsuga menziesii. Classification (NCBI taxonomy): domain Eukaryota; kingdom Viridiplantae; phylum Streptophyta; class Pinopsida; order Pinales; family Pinaceae; genus Pseudotsuga; species Pseudotsuga menziesii. The sequence goes on along the minus strand of LPNX010009936.1, from coordinate 169,460 downwards.
GCCCAAGAATTTGAGATGAAATATCTTGGATTGATGCACTATTTTCTCAGCTTGGAAGTGTGGCAGAGCCTAGGAAGAATATTTCTGAACCAGGGAAAGTATGTAGTGGAAATATTAAAAGATTTGATATGTTGGATTGTAAATCCATGGCCACACCCATGGATACCAACCTAAAGTTGTTATCTGATGAATCATCAGAGTTAGTTGATGTGACTTAGTATTGACAGATTATTGGGTCATTGATGTATATGACGAATACCAGGCCAACTATATGCTTTGTTGTTAACACCTCGAGTCAATATCTAGTTAAACCTAGATTTGTTCACCTAATAGTTGCAAAGCATGTGATGAGGTACATGAAAGGTACGATAGACTTTAGGCTATAATATAATAGAGATCATGACTATAGATTGTATGGATATACAGATTTAGAATGGGCAGGAAGTGTCGCAGAAGAAAGAGAACCCTAGGTGTATTTTATTATCTAGGATCCACCATGGTATCATGGTTTAGAAAGAAACAATCCAGTGTTTCTCTCAGCACAGCTGAAGTAGAGTACATAGTAGCCTGTTCTACTAGTTGTGAGGATTACTCAGAAAAAAAAAAATGATAAAAATCCCTACGACCTATGGACCGAAAGAGAAGTAAATCTACGACACTTCATAATATTTGGAAGCAAGTGCTACATCAAGAGAGAAGATAAGAAGATTGGAAAATTTGACTCTCGAGTAGATGAGGACATATTTGTTGGATATTCATCCAAGAGGAAAGCTTATAAATGCTACAATTTGATATTAGACAAGGTGATCGAAAGCATCAACGTGAAAATATACGAGGGAAATTAACTAACATCATTTAGAGAAGAGTCAAAAGAATCATACGATGAAGAAGAGGAAATTTTCTATCATAAAGAAATGAAGAAAATTAAAATGGAAGAACAACCATATGAGAATGAAGAAAAACTCATGAAATATGAACAACATAGTCAACCAACAGTCGAACAAAAATAACAGAAGGATCAACCAACACACCAGAAGAATCATCCATCAGATCATATTATTAGTGATAAGGATGCCAGAATAGGAACTAGAAGAAGACAATCCAGAAGAAATGAGCAGGTACACTTATCTCTCTTGTTTACAATTGAACCATGAACTTTTGCAGAGGCTAGTACAGATGAACAATGGGCCAAAGCTATGGAAGAGGAACTAGATCAAATTGACAAGAATGAAACTTGGGAACTTGTTCCTAGACCAAGTAACAAGAATGTAATTGGAACAAAGTGGGTTTTTCAGAAACAAAATGAATGGAGACAGACATGTGATCAGAAACAAGGCTTGATTGGTTTGTAAAGGATATGCTCAGATCGAAGGAATAGACTTTGAAGAAACATATGCAACAATATCCAGAATGGAATCTATTAGAATGATATTGGCTTATGCTTGCTCTAAAGACATCAAAGTGTATCATATGGACGTAAAATCAACTTTTATGAATGGGGAATCAGAAGAAGAATTCTACATCGAACAACCAGAAGGATTTCAACTTTCAGAAAATGAGGACTATGTATGTAGACTCAGAAGGGCCTTATATGGATTGAAACAAGATCCTATAGCTTGGTACTCCAAATTGGACAAGTACTTACTAAAAAAAAACTTTAAGAGGGGAAGTGCAGATAGAAATTTGTACATCAAGCAGGACAATGACAACATACTCATCATTGAAGTTTATGTTGATAATATCATCTTTGGAAGTGATGATGATTCACTTAGTCAATAATTTTCTAAGGACATGCATAAAGAGTTTGAAATGTTATTACTTGGTGGATTGACCTTCTTCTTGGGACTCCAGATATCATAAATAATATAAGGCATTTTTATTTCTCAGACAAAATACATCAAGGAAATGTTAAATAAATTCCATATGGAAGATTGTAAACCTGTGAGTACTCCTATGATCATCGGTTGTAATATGAGAAAGGGTGACGAATATATGGAAGTAGATCAAAGGCTCTATAGATCAATGATTGGTAGTCTGCTATAGGCATAAACCTCTAGACTAGATGTGATGCAGGTGGTTGGACAAGTTGCAATATTTCAAGCTGCTCCAAAAGAGACTCACACTATAGCAGTTAAAAGGATCTTTAGGTATCTCAAAGGAACTATGGATTTTGGACTTTGGTATCCAATAGGGAATGAGCTGACACTGATAAGGCTTATTTAGACGTAGACTGGGTAGGATGTGTTGATGATAGAAGTAGAACTAGTGGAACAACTTTATTTCTAGGAAATTGTCTAGTATCTTGGTCAACCAAAAAGTAGTCTTTAGTGTCCTTATCAACTGCAAAAGAAGAATATATATATATAGCAGTGACACATTGTTGTACTCAGATTCTTTGGATGAATCAAACCCTAAAATAAATACAAAGGGGGATATTGTTGAATAAATTGTCATTGATGTCAATAGGTGTGTGTTACTGTGTCGTTGTGCTCCTTGAGGAGCCCCTGAGGGTTAAGTAAGTTTCAGTGTCTAAGGAGACCTTTTGACCTTGTCCAAGCCCAAGTCTGAAGCCCTTGGAGCACTTGGGACATTGCCAAAATTCTAGTAGACTATTTGAGTAACCCTAATTCATTTCTATGGTTCCCCAATCATTTCCTTGGTTCCCCAGTACCACATCCTATGCCCCAGTACCCTAAAAAAGTGTCCTTGGTGGGTTGAAGAAGTGTATAGTACAAATGACCCATTCTGTGACAATTTGTGTTTCTAATGAGGTCATGGTGCCCTTGATATGTATTTACGTGTGAACGAAATGAAATAACATATACATAAGCATAATCACAGACATTTTGCAAATATAACATAGATACATTAAACACATATTCTATTAAATGGACGAAATAGAACATATTGTAATTACAAAAGATAGAATGGTGGCAGGTATCTCTGAGAAGAGATGTGGCTGCTACGCTCATTTGTGCCAAGTTGAATACATTATGAGGCCAAAGGGGCATATTTATAGTAAGAATGAGGGTGAGAATCCCAAAAGTCCAAAACATAACCCTAGAAGATGAACTGCCATAACATTCAGTGTGGCCCCACAGTGGTAAGTTGAAGAGATAACTTCCTGGGGTCATAAATTTTGCATACGATCTCTAATTTGGACGCTCGATAGCCTGTTGGAAAGGTCTATCTAAGCACTATGCTAATTATCTCAGAGGAAAATTTCCAAAAAAATGTCGTCTAGGGCCTCAAAACAGCCCCGAAAGTTTGGGACCCAAAAGACAGTAGAGAAATAACTAGGAAATTGCCACAATGGACAATGGTTTTGAGCCAGTAGAATAGGTGGGTGGCCATTGATCTCCATTTGGATCAATCCTCCATCCTTAGGAAGCAATGGTATCCGTTGCATCAAATCCCGTATCATATCTCAAACTGTGTGCTGAGATGATATCCCGGTGCGACATTTGCTGAAGTGAAGAGGCTGCCTTTCTTTGACATCCCGAGAGGGCTCTAATTTTTGTATGGATGATTTTGTTTTGGAGGAGCACCTTGAATGCATGGCCTTGCATCGTAGAGTTAATAAGATAGACAAGGAAACAATAACTCTGTTTTATTCTTGTGTATGATGAGGAGAGTATCATGTGCAGAGGGTGTGGAGGTCTCTGTGATTTGATGTTCTCCTTCAGATACAATTGTGCAGAGGGATAAATTTTTGATGTGGGAGCTTATCTTCATACCCTACGATACTGTGGTTGGTGCAACTGTCTTTGGTATCTGATAGAGTTTTCCTCCCATAGTGACAACGACACTGCGAGGTCGTGATTCATATACAACATGACGCTTCCACATATAAGGCTGACCTAAAAGAACACCACAAACTTCAAGTGGGGTCATATCACACAGTACCTAGTCTTTGAAAGGCTTAATGCCATATGGTAGGAGGAATTGTTGAGTAATGCGGATATCTCATCCTTGGCTTACCCAACCGATGTTGTAGGGTTGTGGGTGTGGTGTTATTAGAAGCTCCAATCCCTTGACGACTTTTGTTGAGATCAGGTTCTTTTGGCTATCATTTTCAACAACAAAATGTAGTGGGTTTCCCTTCACCCACATCTGTGAGTGGAAGAGGTGCTCCTATGCCTATGAATCTTTAGGTTCCTCTAGTTGAATCTATGTGGTAGCAATAATAGTAGTGGGGTCTGCATTAATGATATGCTTCCCATGGTATGCGGTTGTGGCATTGGGTTCTGAATCAGGATCTGATTATGAATATTTTATCTCGGCCACCAATGACTGCTTTGAGCGGCATTCATCGATGTTGTGCCAATGGATTTTATGAAATTCTCACCACTTCCTGGTGTCCTGATTTGTCTTTCCATTCCCCTTCTTTTCTTGTGGTGGGGAATTGTTGTCCTTTCCTTGTCCTGTGTTTTGCGGGCCAGGGTTTCCCTTGATTTGATTTTGCGACCGGTTCACAAGTCCAGAGTCTCGCTTGTTCTTTTGCCGAAATTTCTCCTTGATTTTGACAGCATACTGATAGGCATATCCAAGTGAAGAGATGTCGATGAATTCCATTTCAGTTCATATGTACCGATGTAGATCACTACGATATTTCAGTATCAGGTGTCGCTCAGAGTCCTTGAAACCCAACTTTGTGTGCAAGATGTGAAAGTTTTTGGTGCACTACGACACCATCTGGTCCCTCTCTTGACGCAGAATGGTCCATTTGGTGTATTGGTCATCATAGTTTCTCACAGGGTAATACTATTCCTTGATGACATTTATGAAAGAGGCCCAACTAGGATTTGTCTCAAACATTCCAGACTCGTCTGATGATTTTTTCTCCCAATAACTGCCCCACCAATTTTGGACATGGGGGATTGCCTTAAGGAGAGCAAAGGTGATCTTTCCCATGTTGGAGAAATTGTGGATAGAGAAAATTCCTTCTAGAACATTCAACCAGTTATTTAGAGCAATTGCATCGATCTTCCCTCCAAATAAAGGAAAATCAAAGTTAACTTGTACCTTGAAGGGAGTTGCATCCTCAAACCGACTGCTCGTTGAAGATTCACTTGCTGCTACCGACGTTCGCAAAAAGGATTTGGGCAAAACTATCCATCATCTCATTCTTCTATTACTCGAGGGATTCCTCGAGCAGCGACTTGATAGGATCTTTTGCTTTGTCATCTCTCTTTTCTTCCGCCATGGGAGGTTGTTTGGGACGACGAGAGTGATCAAGTGAAACTAGTTTGAGACCAAAATCTCTATACCCAAACCTCGTCGGGGACATGTATCGAGAAACAATCAAAGAGAATATTGCTCTGATACCACTGATCCGTATTTATGTGTGAACGAAATGAAAGAAAATATACATAATCATAGTCACAGACATTTTGCAAAGATAATAGAGATACAGTAAACACATATTCTATTAAATGGTGGAAATAGAACAGGCTATAATTACAAAAGATAGAATGGTGGTAGCTATCTCTGAGAAGAGATGTGGTTGCTACGCTCATCCATGCCAAGCTGAATACAAAATGTGGCCAAAGGGGCCTATTTATAGTAATAATAAGGGAGAGAACCCCAAAAGTCCAAAACATAACCCTAGAAGATGAACCGTCATAAAGTTTGCGATCCCAAGGTGGTAAGTTGAATAGTCAACTTCCCTAGGTCATAACTTTTGCATACGATCTTCGATTTGGGCGCTCGATATACCTCAAAACAGCCCTGGAAGTTTGGGACCCCAAAAACTATAGAAAAATAACTAGGAAACTGCCACAATGGACAATGGTTTTGAGCCAGTGGAATATATGGGTGGCCACCGATATCCTTCTGGATCACCCTAGTAGAAGTCCTTGAACCCACACCTTGATCGTTATGATGATGAAGCGTATCCTTGCTTGTGGAGACTTGGTTGACCTAACTACAGACCCTAAAACTCTTTACCATTGGTCCCTAAGCCTACATTTATCCTATGTTGTATGCCTTGCCCCTAAAACACTTATAATACCCTAATATTACATAATGATGCCTACTCGTGATAACCCTTAACCACTAAGCCCTTAGCTTTAAATAAATCTCAAAAACACATTTTAATTTTAAACCCTTAACCCTAAAAGATACTAAAACCACTAACTAAATAAAATATTAAACCTAATATTTAAAGAATTAAAATATATTTTTAATAATTAATAAAACAATTTAAACTTAATAAATTACTTAAAAAAATTTAAAACTAATTAATAACTTACCTTTGACCCCTGTTTTTGAAAGCATGCAAGTTATTTAATCCTCAAGTCAGCCCCATGAATGGTTACCTCCAACGTTGGCATATCTTCATTTAACTAACTAGTATTAAAACATTTTTTATCAATAAAACATTCAAATCGTACACTTACAATCTTATGAAGTTGGCCTCATTATTTATTCTTTTTAAACCAGCGTAGATCCAAATCCTAGGCTCTATCAAGAGCCGAGAGGGATCAAATCTGCCTAGGTGCAAACCTATTCTTAAGTATTACACTCAATGAGCTATCAACTTTGGTGTGTCCTATATATACCATTGATTTGATTCAAACCAAAAGACACATCTTTTTATTTAAGGTCAACATATAATATATTTATTATTAATATTATCTCCCCCATACTGGGCTGTCGAGAGCCTCTCTGCTCAATAAAAAAAATACACTTTTATAAGCAACCAAATCATCTTTACGATTAATGAAATATAGAGAAATACATAGCCATAAACAAACAAACCACTATGAAATAGAAAAATACACAGTTATAAACAAACAAAATATGAGGAGTAAATGGATATTTAATTTAGTGGCTCATCATTTTGATATCATGCATTAATGACTCTGGCGATTTTATCTAAAAAGGCAAAATTCGAAAAACTCAAAATTCACATGGACCTAATATATATTATAATTTTAATATATATTCAAATGACAAATGCACAGACAAAACACAACACAGACAGGCTGGTAATTTACACTTCATTGAAAGCTAGGTTACGAATTTTGAAAGCTAGGCTAAACGTATTGAAACCCAGTTCTGTCTGTAGCGCCCGCCCCATTTTGATAACATTGTCACGGTTAGTTTTGGAATAAGAACTAATGTTATTGGAACAATAAATATGACAACTTGACAACCCTAGATTAAAATGAAACAATAGAAATTTTTTTTTAGGATTCGTAAGTTAAAGTTGGGTACCTAACAAACGTTTCGAATGTTTTTTGGATGAGTCGTATTAGTGTATTAAGCCAAAGCATTTAGACCCTGGATTCAAAACCATGGATCAATGTTAAGACAGCAGCAGACTACTTTGTATAAGCATTCTATCAATGTTAATTGTACTATGTTAATCTATCAATGTTAAAGTAGCAGTAAAGTATTTTATATAAACAAAACTGCGTTATGAAATGGAAAAAATTGAATACCTGTACTTCTGCATATGTAACTTAGCTTACTTTCTTAATTTTGATGGAAATGTGCTTTAGCCGAGTAGTCCAGATTGCACATATTCCTGGAAAATATAGGGATNAAAGATGGTTTGGATCCAGAAATATCTAAATATATGCCCAGAAAGAAAAAACACCTATTTCAAAACCATTGAACATGATAACTTGGATTTATGAGCAGTTACTAGG